>JBBPBO010000004.1:75279345-75402425 GCA_037974295.1 Cicer cuneatum
TGTTCCAGGCACAATGGGATTGTTCACAGAGTTGCTGTTTCCCATGCTGAATCTTTCAAGAACTTCTCGTGCATACCTTCTTTGGCAAATGAATATTCCAGCTTCACTTTGTATGACTTCAATGCCTAGGAAATATTTCATCTTTCCCAAGTCAGACATGTCAAATTCTCTCATCATTGAGCTTTTGAATTTATCACACATACTCTTATTGCCTCCAGTAAATATGAGGTCATCTACATAAAGACTAACAATAAGTGTATTGTTTCCTTCTTTCTTGGTAAATAAGGTGTGCTCACTGGAACATTTTTCAAACCCTTCACGTGTAAAATATGCCTCTATCTTGCTGTACCAAGCCCTGGGTGCCTGTTTAAGGCCATACAAAGCTTTCTTCAATCTGTAGACTTTGTCTTCTTTTCCCTTTATGATGAATCCTTCTGGCTGTTCAATGAAGACTTCTTCTTTAAGTTCTCCATGAAGGAATGCACTCTTTACATCAAGTTGAAATATTTCCCATTCATATTGAACTGCAAGTGCAATAATTAGACGTACAGTATCAAGCCTAGCCACTGGCGCAAAGACTTCTGTGTAGTCTATTCCATATTGTTGTGCATATCCTTTTGCCACCAATCTTGCTTTGTGTTTTTCAACTTCTCCACTTTCATTGAGTTTGGTTTTGAAAATCCACTTAACTCCAATTGGTTTGACTCCTTTTGGTAGCTCTGTTAGCTCCCATGTGTTGTTCTTTTCTATAGCTTTCATCTCAGTTGTCATTGCCTCTTGCCACTTTGTGCTTGTGTGTGCTTCCTGGAATGAGTGTGGATCATTTTCACTTTCAGCCATTAGCATCATGAGATTTTCTTCTTCATCCAGATCAGCCCCTGTCACATAATCTGTCATCCATGCTGGTTCTTTTATGATTCTTGGAGCCCTCCCTTGAACTAAACTCTCTTGATCAGCATTAATTTCAGGTGATCTGATTCCAACTGAGCTTCCTTCATTTTCATTTTGCTCAGTTTCTTCTTCACTCCCTGCTTCTTCTTCTTCAAAGTAGTCTTCTTCACCTTCACATACTAACACATCAGTTTTTATCTCCTCATTTGTTTTTCCCCAGTCCCAGCTTCTCTCTTCTTCAAACACCACATCTCTGCTTACAATAATTTTCTTGGAAACAGGATCAAGAAGTTTGTAAGCTTTTGATTGATCACTGATTCCTAAGAAAACACACACCTTACTCTTGTCCTCAAGTTTGGTTCTTCTTTGATCTGGTATATGAGCATGAGCCACACACCCAAAGACTCGAAAATGCTCCACTGTAGGCTTCACAGTGCTCCATGCTTCTTCTGGAGTTGTGTTCACAATTGCTGAGGTTGGACTTCGATTTTGCACATGCACACACCATTTCACAGCTTCTGCCCAAAATACCTTTGGAACTTGCCTTTCATTCAAAACAGACCTTACACCATTCATGATTGTCCTATTTTTTCTCTCAGCAACTCTGTTTTGCTGAGGAGTATAAGCTGTTGTTAATTGCCTTCTAATGCCTTGAGTTTTGCAGAATTCTTCAAACTCATGGGAGGTGAATTCACCACCTCTATCTGTTCTCAAACAGGCCATGTGTTCACCAACTTCTTTTTCAACACTTACTTTGTAATTCTTGAAATTTAGGAATGCTTCAGATTTCTCATGCAAGAAATAAATCCAAGCTTTACGTGAGAAGTCATCTATAAAGCTTAAGATATACCTCTTGTTGCTGTTAGAGGAAGGCTTGATAGGACCACATATGTCAGCATGCACGAGTTGTAGTTTCTTTGTAGCTCTCCATGTGCTTTTCTTTGGGATTGATCTCCTGAACTGCTTTCCAATCAAACAGGTGGTGCAAATCTTCTTAGGAAACTTCAGATTTGGTAAGCCAGTTACCATGTGTTTTTGTGACAGTGTATTGAGCCCCTTATGATTAAGGTGCCCAAACCGACAGTGCCATAGGTGAACTTCTTTCTCTTTCTCTAGCTCAGTTTGTAGACACATGGTCTCTCTTGGTGCTACAGTGGCTGACACATAAAACATTCTATTTCCACTCATGTTAGTTTGCATGATTAGGCCTTTCTTAGAGTGATATACTTTACATGTTCCATTCTGAATCAAAATTGCCAATCCTTTTTCTTGAAGTTGTCCTAAGCTAAGAAGATTATTCTTAAGCTCAGGAACAAAATAGACATCTGAAACTACTTGAGTGACACCATTAACCTGCATTCTAACATTTCCTTTTGCTATCACATCCATTGTCATGTTATTCCCTAATTTTACAATTTGACAAAGGCCTTCTTCTAAATTAGAGAACCAACCTTTGTTTCCTGTTATGTGGTTGCTACATCCTGAATCCAAGAACCAAATCTCCTCCTTCTTGGTTTGGTGCAGATCCATGTGTGACATCAATAAGAGTTCCTCTTCTTCTTCTGTCTCTGCATAATTTTCCTTTTTCTCCCATTCTGGACATTCATGCTGAAAGTGTCAAGTTTATGACACTTGAAGCATTCAATAACAGCTTTATTTAGGAACTGTCTTTCACGTCCTCTTCCTCTTCCACCTCTATCATCATGAGCAACTTTCAGCACCTGTTCTTCTACTTGAGGTTCCTGCATCCTTTGTTCATGAACAAGAAGACTTCCATGGAGTTCATCAATGGTTAAGGTACTCAAATCATTGGACTCCTCTATCGAACATACAACATAGTTAAATTTAGAAGTCAATGATCTGAGTATCTTACTGACCACCATACTTTGCTCCATGTTTTCACCATTTGATTTCATCTTGTTTACCACACTAAGAGTTCTTCCCAGAAAGCTGTCTATCTTCTCTCCTTCTTTCATGGCAAGCAGCTCAAATTCTCTCCTCAGAGCTTGAAGTTGTGCCCTTTTTACTCTTGTGGAACCTTGGTACTTCTGCCTCATTGACACCCAGATTGCTTTTGAAGTCCCTTTGTCAAGAATTGTTTCCAGAATTTCTCTATCAATGGCCTGGAATAGAAAATTCTTAACCTTCAAGTCCTTGAGCTTAGCTTCCTCCACGCTTCTTCTTTGTGCTTCACTTGTTGGTGTAGTTCCAATTGCTGACACCGGTGTTCCTTCTTCTACAAGACTCCACAGTTCTTTGCTTCTCAGAAAATTTTCCATCATCATTGACCAATGATCATAGTGACCATCAAATCTTGGAATAGCTGGTTGCACAAACTTGTCTGCCATTTTGTTTGTAGACTCTCACACACACTCTTTTTCACTCACAATCAGGCCCCTTGCGAAGCTCTGATACCAAATGTAGAAACTAGAAAACAATGCTTAAGAAATAAGAGAATTCCAGTATATTATTCTTGAGCAAACATAAGGCATTTTATAGCCTTTTACAAGTGCAGAAGCAAAAACAGAAAAACCACATTTCATGGCACGATGCATGAAAATTTAAAATAACTAACCTTAAGAATAGCACATCCATAAGACTAGGATTTATTAATAACAAATACTAACTAACTATTGACTATCATTCCCTCCCTTAAGCTAATGCATCAGCATTGAGCTTAAACTTCAGCTGCATCAATTACTCCAAGCATCCCTCGAAGCTTCACAAATTTCTCCAATTTGAGAGGCTTTGTCATTATGTCTGCAATCTGATCTTCAGAGCTACAAAAGTTCAGATTCACAGCTCCATCATTTACCAGATCCCTGAGAAAATGAAATCTCACTCCAATGTGCTTGCTTCGTCCATGAAAAGCAGGATTTTTAGACAATTGAATTGTGGAATTGTTGTCACAAAGAATCTCTGTGCTCCCTTTTTCTTCAGCTCCAAGTTGTTCTAAGATTCTTCTAAGCCAAACACATTGACAAGCACATAGTGCAGCTGCAATATACTCAGCTTCAGTGGTTGATAAGCTTACTACTGGCTGTTTCTTTGAAGCCCATGAAATTGCTCCAGATCCCATAATGAAAGCAAAACCTGAAGTGCTCTTCCTATCATCCAAATCTCCAGCATAATTGCTATCTGTATACGATACAAGACCTGCATTTCCACTCCCTCTTTTGTAGAGTATGCCAAAATCAGTAGTTCCTCTTATATATCTTAAAATCCTTTTTGCTGCAAGCCAATGAGATGACTTTGGATTTGCCATGAATCTACTAATCAAGCTAACTCCATACATCAGATCTGGTCTAGTGGCTATGAGGTACATGAGACTTCCAACTGCTTGTTTAAACATGGTGACATCTACTCCATCTCCTGCCTCATCTTTTGACAATCGTGTTCCAGGCACAATGGGATTGTTCACAGAGTTGCTGTTTCCCATGCTGAATCTTTCAAGAACTTCTCGTGCATACCTTCTTTGGCAAATGAATATTCCAGCTTCACTTTGTATGACTTCAATGCCTAGGAAATATTTCATCTTTCCCAAGTCAGACATGTCAAATTCTCTCATCATTGAGCTTTTGAATTTATCACACATACTCTTATTGCCTCCAGTAAATATGAGGTCATCTACATAAAGACTAACAATAAGTGTATTGTTTCCTTCTTTCTTGGTAAATAAGGTGTGCTCACTGGAACATTTTTCAAACCCTTCACGTGTAAAATATGCCTCTATCTTGCTGTACTAAGCCCTGGGTGCCTGTTTAAGGCCATACAAAGCTTTCTTCAATCTGTAGACTTTGTCTTCTTTTCCCTTTATGATGAATCCTTCTGGCTGTTCAATGAAGACTTCTTCTTTAAGTTCTTCATGAAGGAATGCACTCTTTACATCAAGTTGAAATATTTCCCATTCATATTGAGCTGCAAGTGCAATAATTAGACGTACAGTATCAAGCCTAGCCACTGGCGCAAAGACTTCTGTGTAGTCTATTCCATATTGCTGTGCATATCCTTTTGCCACCAATCTTGCTTTGTGTTTTTCAACTTCTCCACTTTCATTGAGTTTGGTTTTGAAAATCCACTTAACTCCAATTGGTTTGACTCCTTTTGGTAGCTCTGTTAGCTCCCATGTGTTGTTCTTTTCTATAGCTTTCATCTCAGTTGTCATTGCCTCTTGCCACTTTGTGCTTGTGTGTGCTTCCTGGAATGAGTGTGGATCATTTTCACTTTCAGCCATTAGCATCATGAGATTTTCTTCTTCATCCAGATCAGCCCCTGTCACATAATCTGTCATCCATGCTGGTTCTTTTGTGATTCTTGGAGCCCTCCCTTGAACTAAACTCTCTTGATCAGTATTAATTTCAGGTGATCTGATTCCAACTGAGCTTCCTTCATTTTCATTTTGCTCAGTTTCTTCTTCACTCCCAGCTTCTTCTTCTTCAAAGTAGTCTTCTTCACCTTCACATACTAACACATCAGTTTTTATCTCCTCATTTGTTTTTCCCCAGTCCCAGCTTCTCTCTTCTTCAAACACCACATCTCTGCTTACAATAATTTTCTTGGAAACAGGATCAAGAAGTTTGTAAGCTTTTGATTGATCACTAATTCCTAAGAAAACACACACCTTACTCTTGTCCTCAAGTTTGGTTCTTCTTTGATCTGGTATATGAGCATGAGCCACACACCCAAAGACTCGAAAATGCTCCACTGTAGGCTTCACAGTGCTCCATGCTTCTTCTGGAGTTGTGTTCACAATTGCTGAGGTTGGACTTCGATTTTGCACATGCACACACCATTTCACAACTTCTGCCCAAAATACCTTTGGAACTTGCCTTTCATTCAAAACAGACCTTACACCATTCATGATTGTCCTATTTTTTCTCTCAGCAACTCCGTTTTGCTGAGGAGTATAAGCTGCTGTTAATTGCCATCTAATGCCTTGAGTTTTGCATAATTCTTCAAACTCATGGGAGGTGAATTCACCACCTCTATCTGTTCTCAAACAGGCCATGTGTTCACCAACTTCTTTTTCAACACTTTGTAATTCTTGAAATTTAGGAATGCTTCAGATTTCTCATGCAAGAAATAAATCCAAGCTTTACGTGAGAAGTCATCTATAAAGCTTAAGATATACCTCTTGTTGCTGTTAGAGGAAGGCTTGATAGGACCACATATGTCAGCATGCACGAGTTGTAGTTTCTTTGTAGCTCTCCATGTGCTTTTCTTTGGGATTGATCTCCTGAACTGCTTTCCAATCAAACAGGTGGTGCAAATCTTCTTAGGAAACTTCAGATTTGGTAAGCCAGTTACCATGTGTTTTTGTGACAGTGTATTGAGCCCCTTATGATTAAGGTGCCCAAACCGACAGTGCCATAGGTGAACTTCTTTCTCTAGCTCAGTTTGTAGACACATGGTCTCTCTTGGTGCTACAGTGGCTGACACATAAAACATTCTATTTCCACTCATGTTAGTTTGCATGATTAGGCCTTTCTTAGAGTGATATACTTTACATGTTCCATTCTGAATCAAAATTGCCAATCCTTTTTCTTGAAGTTGTCCTAAGCTAAGAAGATTATTCTTAAGCTCAGGAACAAAATAGACATCTGAAACTACTTGAGTGACACCATTAACCTGCATTCTAACATTTCCTTTTGCTATCACATCCATTGTCATGTTATTCCCTAATTTTACAATTTGACAAAGGCCTTCTTCTAAATTAGAGAACCAACCTTTGTTTCCTGTCATGTGGTTGCTACATCCTGAATCCAAGAACCAAATCTCCTCCTTCTTAGTTTGGTGCAGATCCATGTGTGACATCAATAAGAGTTCCTCTTCTTCTTCTGTCTCTGCATAATTTGCCTTTTTCTCCCATTCTGGACATTCATACTGAAAGTGTCCAAGTTTATGACACTTGAAGCATTCAATAACAGCTTTATTTAGGAACTGTCTTTCACGTCCTCTTCCTCTTCCACCTCTAGAGAAAGATCTTCCTCCTCTTCCTCTTCCACCTCTATCATCATGAGCAACTTTCAGCACCTGTTCTTCTACTTGAGGTTCCTGCATCCTTTGTTCATGAACAAGAAGACTTCCATGGAGTTCATCAATGGTTAAGGTACTCAAATCATTGGACTCCTCTATCGAACATACAACATAGTTAAATTTAGAAGTCAATGATCTGAGTATCTTACTGACCACCATACTTTGCTCCATGTTTTCACCATTTGATTTCATCTTGTTTACCACACTAAAAGTTCTTCCCAGAAAGCTGTCTATCTTCTCTCCTTCTTTCATGGCAAGCAGCTCAAATTCTCTCCTCGGAGCTTGAAGTTGTGCCCTTTTTACTCTTGTGGAACCTTGGTACTTCTGCCTCATTGACACCCAGATTGCTTTTGAAGTCCCTTTGTCAAGAATTGTTTCCAGAATTTCTCTATCAATGGCCTGGAATAGAAAATTCTTAACCTTCAAGTCCTTGAGCTTAGCTTCCTCCACGCTTCTTCTTTGTGCTTCACTTGTTGGTGTAGTTCCAATTGCTGACACCGGTGTTCCTTCTTCTACAAGACTCCACAGTTCTTTGCTTCTCAGAAAATTTTCCATCATCATTGACCAATGATCATAGTGACCATCAAATCTTGGAATAGCTGGTTGCACAAACTTGTCTGCCATTTTGTTTGTAGACTCTCACACACACTCTTTTTCACTCACAATCAGGCCCCTTGCGAAGCTCTGATACCAAATGTAGAAACTAGAAAACAATGCTTAAGAAATAAGAGAATTCCAGTCTTTTATTCTTGAGAAAACATAAGGCATTTTATAGCCTTTTACAAGTGCAGAAGCAAAAACAGAAAAACCACATTTCATGGCACGATGCATGGAAATTTAAAATAACTAACCTTAAGAATAGCACATCCATAAGACTAGGATTTATTAATAACAAATACTAACTAACTATTGACTATCATATATGCTTATTTTAATATAAATTTTCCTATTTTATTTAAAATGATGTGATTGATCTTGAAATACTTAAATTTATAGTGTTAAAAGGAAAGAAGTCATGTAATGATTAACATAAAATATTAACACTTATCATACACTCGTCTATTATAAATTTTGAATATTTCTTCATAAATTATTATTAAAGTAATGTTTGTATCTCCACTTTTGTTGTTTTATAAATTATTATTAAATTTTAAGTTTTTTTTGGATACAACTCTTGATATTACAATATAAAATTGTGAAAATACATATTGCAGAGAACAAATATTTTAATAATTGTCTTTTAAGTTTTATCGATAATTATTGCAAATGTAACATACATAAAAAGCCTTTTTTAAAATTTTAGAGGAATTTTTGCATCTTAATGTGTCAATGATAATCTAAGTATTTGCAATTCATTATTTGACAATTGTTTGCTGAGCTCAATCGAAGTGGTTTATGTTGATGATTTTTCAAATATGTCTTGATAGGAAGAAAAAAATGTATAACAAATTATAATCCGGCTGGTAAAATAAAGGCAAAAATATATTAAGTTTATTTTATATTGATTTAGTTTTAAATTATATTTTGTTTTCACGGTGAATCTTTCGTTTTAATTTTGATAATAATTAATTTAATTAAATATTTTTGATAATTTGAAACTCTATTAAATACGTTAACAATATGTCTCTAATGTTAATCTTTCAGAAAACATTAATCAAATCTTATAAATGGTATATATTTTTTGATTTTATCTACAACAATTTAGATACACGTATACTTTTAAAAATAAGATAATAAATATATATTTACATAATCAATGTATCTAAATTTTTTTTTTCGTATTCAAAATAGTTTGGACAATCAATTTGTTGCGATATTTTGAACAAATCTTAGTATTTTATTACAGTAATTCAAGAAAATTTTCAAATTTAAATAACTGAATCAGAAAATATAAATTTATAAAACATAAACCAAAATTAAACTAAACTTAAAGAACTAAATATGTATTTTTACTTAAAATAAATATAAATACTTAGACAAAAGAAAATACACAAATAAGAAGAAAGAACCATCACTCAATCACAACAAAATAATGGGAGCACATAACAATTACGATAAAAAAAATATAGGGACATAATAGTATTTTTAATTAATGAAATAAAAATTAAGTTATATATGTTTACATCTCAATTCTCTCAAATTGAAGAGGAACAAGATTGAAAATAAATGGTGAGATACCATGAAATAAACTACTCATTTTATCTTAAAATAATTAAATTATTGAATTATTTCACACGTATTAAGAAAATGTATAAATAGAATAGAAAAAATATTACTTTTTACTAAATAATTTTTGTTAAGTACATTATCAATATTATAATTATATAGTGTAAAATATTATACATTAAAAATTACACAAATAATATTAATTAAATAGTACAATTGAAAATAAATGTATTAAAAATTAAAATGATTTATGGGACAATTTTTTTGAGTAAATATGTCAACAAATAAAATATCATATTTCATTCTAATTTAAATAAAATCAAACAACGTCATCAAAATAATAATAATAATAATAATAATAATAATAATAATAATAATAATAATAATAATAATAATAATAATAATAATAATAATAATAATACAAACAATTTCACAATAGAATAGATCTAACCCACCTCATTTTTCTCGTGTCATCAATCCAAATATATAGGGGCATAATATATTTACGCTCTTGTATGATAGATTTAAAGACGCGTTTGAGATATACTAACTACACAATAGTTCCAAAACTCCAAGAGTTAATTACGACTGTGAAAATTGTTATTTCCAAGCACACTTTATAAGTTTTAATTTCGTCTCTACCTTAATGCTTTCCTGTGTAAGCTCCGTCAAAGTTGATACACACTCAACCCATCATAACTCGTGAAGTTGACATTTTATATCAACCAGTTTTTATGTCTCATTGACTTTAAACAAAGACAAATATTAACATGTCTCTTAATAACACATATTATTTCAAAGAGACGTGTTAATTATACAAATTTAATAAAATTTATATATTCAACGATCTAAAAAGTTAAAACATTTTTCGTTTTCTTTCAAAAAGACATTTATCTTTTACCTAAACTCCACAATATAATAGGAGTATAGTTTTAGCTTGAACATAATCCTTTGATGCCGCATCATGGTCTCCTATTTTTTTTTTTCTCTAGAATAAAAAATCCCAAGTTTAAACCAATTGTGAACATTAGCTCCAACGAATTAAAAATGTCCAGCTTGAATTATTGACTTGCAAGTTGCAACAATTGCATGACGTACCAAATTGAATTAATTTAATGAAACCGCCATTGACTAAGTTTTTAGGGATGAGAAGGTCATCCCCTATACATTTAAAATTCAATATTATTTTTACTGGTTATAAAGAGTTTAACAATATTAAACCATCCGTCAAAAACAACAATATAAAACGCAATCACACTAAATTATAGATAAGAGAAACATTACTTATTCCAATTCGTACTTTGGGTTGAAATCCTCTTTATTTTTTAAAAGAAATATATTTTTTTATTATTATATTTTTGTGCATAGAATATTTTTAAAACATATGACATAAATTAAATATTTATTAATTTTAATTACACACACAAAATTATAGTAAATGAATCTTCAATTTTTTTAACATATAGTGAATCTCAATTCACTCCAACGCATCAAATATAAATATTTTTAAGACAAGGCATATTTTTTTACTTGGCGCAAAGTATTGATGTTGACTTTATTGATTATTATTTATTAATCTTTATCTTAAATGACTGCATTTAGTGTAGTCTACTTTCCCATACACTTTTCATTCAAAATGAGGACAACTTCTTAAGAGATACTTATTCAATATTAGTACTGCTACTTAGACATTACAGATAGTTGTATACGTACACATAAATGCAACTTACAACAACCATAATGATTACATTTAAAATAAATATAATTATATAATAGAGATAAAATTTAAATAGCAATATAATTTATTTTACTAAAATATCACTAAAATATATTTTTGGTCGGCCATGTTTGAAAGTAAAATACAATACTATTTTTTATTATTTTGTAATTAAAGGGGAACAATTAGCATGGAAATGGACAAGGTCCACTGTAGGGTTACAAACTATAGTGTGTATAAACCAAATATATTATTAGGGTAAAAAAACTATAAGATAAAAACGATTTCAGTATTAGAATTTATTGTAACAAAATTTTTTGTTTTGGAAGCTAATAAATCAGAGAGAATAACAAAAAATGATACTAAAAATTAATATTTTAGAAAATTAATCAAACATTGATGTTTTAACGTGTTATATGAAAATTAAAAGGATTATTTTGCATTTTAAAACGATACCATTTTTTGGAATATTTTTAGAAATAAACTAAAATAAATTTATAATATATAATGATACTAGATCAAACAATTAAACTGTAGAGTATTTAATATTTATCTTATAAGAAAATATAGTTAATATATATAATAACATTTCATATATTAAACTTCTATTATTATATTGTTGGTATAATAAGTATTAATTATGCAACATGCCTACCTTTTATGAATAGGGTTGAATTTTATATGTTGTAAATTCTTATTATTGAAAAAATTTCTTGATGTTTTGACGTATTATTGTAAAACATGCTAGCTACATCTATAAAGTTTCATTTTTTTTTACTAAATCTCTAAGGCGCTGATTACTTGAGCCGTCTTCCATTTTCATAAAAAACAGAAAATAATACTAAAAATATGTTTGGTTGCATTTTAGAAAATATTTTCGGTGAAAACGTTTTTAAAATAGGACCCAAAAATAAAAATAAAATATAATCATTTGTGTTCCAATTTCATTCAAAACACAGTGGCAAATTAGTAATTAATGCGAAGTTTGTTTTGTTTTTAATACTCCTCCAATTCACCATTGGCGAGACACAAAAGCCATGGGACATGGATTTTTACTCGAAGCTTTTAGCCAAAAATGCTATCATATCAGCCAATATTTTTAGGCAATTGTTTAAAATTTATTTGGTTTTTATTGAACATTTAATTTTATGTAATATACCTCAATGGCCTGTTAACGATATTTTAATTATATTTAATATTTAACAATAATTTAATTATAATATAATTTAGCAAATTAAATGTAACCAAATAATTAAAATATATATGTTTACAATTTCATGTGTGAAAATTTTAAAATTTCAATTAACTAAAATATAAATAAATAAAAAAATTATATTATTTTATATTAATTAAATTTTATTTCTATAGTATTGAATTTTAATATTAATTGTTCTCGATGGACCTCAACACACTTCATCATAAGTCATGTTGACAAGTATGCATTTGGATATGCAACCACAGGTCATCAAAGTATCATCAACGTACCAAAGGTCCCGTCTTGACATCGAGCACGGACAGTGCTTGTTGGATAGGTCTCTTCATAATTGTTCAGCTCCTTAGCATTTCAAACCATTTGAGAGTCTCACAAAGCATTCATCATGTTCCTACGTGTACTTACTTTCATGAGCAGGTGACGATTAATGCATCTACAAAACGATGTTTTCTCAAAGAAAATGTGGATATGGGGTCGATCTATTAGAAGTAGGGTGACGCTAAAGACCTTAGTGACATCAAAGATGTCATAGTATACCCCAAGGTCCCTTTAGCTTTGTTGGCTTGGAAGTGACATTGTCATTTCAATTTTATATAATGTTTATATTTATTTATAAATAATACAATAAAAATTAATATTGTTAAGTATATGTGATAAAGTTGTTATTTATATTCTTTACAAATAAAAAATATTAAACACTGTTATTAATATTATAAAAATATTACTTTTAAATGGTATTCACAAAACATGGAATGAAATAAAAAGTATAAATTTATCGAAACAAATGAATTTTAATATTTTATAATATTTTGAAAATGAAAATAAGGAGTTAAAACAAATGTATTCTCTAAACACTTAAATTTTGAAAATAAAAATAATTTTTAGAAAATAGAAATAGAAAATAAAAATCAAAAATATTTTTACAAACCAACATTAGTCAAAAAATAGTGTTACCACTTCCAAAATATAAAATATCAAACAATTTTTTTATCAATGTATATTTTTATGATATAATTTTAAGATTAAAAGTATTAAATAATTTATTAATTTATTTGTCAGGGAAATGATTATCATTTTTTCAATTATTTTATTTTTATTGAAATTTTATGTATAAATCGTGCTAAGAAGTGTCCTATAGGTCGTTAAGAAACAAAAAAAAAATAATTTTTTAAAAATATAAAATATCACTTTTAAGATTTCAACATAGAAACACATAGTCTAAAATTGCGCAAAGAAGACATAAGGTGATTTAAAGAATTGGAGTGATAAGTAGATCATGAGGGGCGGAGCTTAGTTATGATAGGAGGAGGTCACGACCACTCCAATTTTATTTTTTTCGATAAAAATAGATATATCTACAATAATAATTTTTGATAAAAATGTTAAATTGTGAATTGACTTAATTGTAAGAGAGACTTTTATAAATCTTATGTGTGGAGATACTTTTAATATATTTAAAATATGATATATTTTTCGTTGACCTCTTCGATAAAACTTGTCACGATTCACATCTGAATTTATGAATTCATCTTTTACCTCTACTAAAATTAATAACTAATTACTATATTAATTATTTCAAACAAGACAGAAAGTATTGTTGTAATAATAATATTAAATATGGTAGATTTCATTAAAAATTTAACTTGTATTCCAGCCCACAAAAATATACCTTATTAATATTGTAACAACAAATTTTTTAAATTGATAATAATACTAAAATAAATACATCCTACAAAACAATAAAAAGTATCAAATAGAGAGTTTTGTTAAGAAATATTCCCATTGTTTAATAGTTAAATAATTTCTTAAAATAAAGATATCAATTAGAAATGTGTTACAGAATCATATAAAACTTTGACTAAGCATATTTTATTGAATAAGATAAAGAATTATATGAAATTATATATAGTTATTATTGTACTTTTTCAATAGTATTTGTTATGCCATTGAGATAATTTTTAGAAAAAACACAAGTTCAATACGTTTGAATGATATTTCTATAGTTTTTGAACATTAAATATAAAAATATTAATTGTGTTTATCTCTTAGTCTAAATATATTATCAAATTCATTACTAATATTACTTAGTTTCAAAAGTGATATCAATATTATTTTTACTTAAAACGTGTTTTAAAACATTACCAAAATAGTATTACAATCCGCGTGGTGTAACACAGTAGATATATAATAGTATTATTAAGCATATTTCAATGAATGGATTCAATCGCTAGTGGATACATCCTTCCTCTTTCAAGATAATTGTCTTTCAAGTTTTTGCAGTATTTAATACTCAGTTCGCCTTATAATTTTATAAGTGTAATTTAAGATTTTTGCACACATTTTTTAAAATGTAACTCTTATAAAATTATATTTCTTAAATATTAATAGATTTTTAACTATTATTAATATAAACTATAATAATACTTTAAAAGTTATGTAAATGACAATGATTGAATAATAATATAAAAAAATAATTAAAATTATATTGAAAATTATAGATAATATTTATTTTAAAATAACATTTTATATTAAAGTAAAATTATTATAAGACATAAAAAATACAATGATTAAAAAAAATTATTTTATTAAATTATTGGTTGATTTTCAACTCTGTTGACAGCTAAAAAAATTAACATAATTTTAATAATTGCGTCAAAAAAATTAATTGTATACCAAAAAAAAATTAGTAATCAACATTTCTGCAATTGCTGTAATTTAATTTAATGTAATTTTAAAGAAAAAAAATTATACTATTCACTGACTATAGGTCAAGGCAGGAAAGTTACCTGAGTCACTCCAGCGGTAGGGACACGGCGGTTATTTGTAGAAAGTTCCCGGCCGGTCAATCTCCTTACCAATACGAAAGTGGTTTTGTGTTACATCTGCATTGGACCGTTCCCACAATAATCTTATACGTGGCAGCTTTCACTGTTTCCCATAAAATAAAACCTCTTACACAAACGGCTCTTCTTTTCATCGTTTTATTAAGTCTACGTCACATAAGCCGTTAGATCCGAATCCTAATTCCCAACCATAAAATAACTCCACATCTTTCTACGCAATTATAACTAACTAACCCTCACTTAACCATGGTTAAGTTAACTCACAAACACGAAACCCTTATTATGTCGAAAACACCCTTGTCCTTGTAACTAATCACTCTTCGCCCTCTTTCTTCCCCCATCTATTTAACCAGCCTCCGAGACTCGCTAGGTTTGCCAAACCAATTCCCCAAAGGGGCCCTTACAGGGACTCAACCAAACCCTAGCCCTCTCTCTCTCTCGCTCTCTCTCTCTCTCTTCATTCTTATTCCCTCAAACAAACATGTCTTCCTCGTCCTCTCGTGATAAATCACGTGGACCTGTTCTACGTTCACTTTCACCCTCTGGTAGGTTTTGTTCCTATACAACATCGAGTTCCCCTTTCTCTACACCCTCATCAGCTTTCGCTTCTTCCACCAACGCTAGCTTTTCATCTCACTCGTCCGCTTTTTTTACCCATGACCATCACTACCATCATCATCACAATAATAATAATAATAATAATCATCATTATCATCAAAATAGTCATCACCGTTCGGCTTCACCCACACGTGTCAATCTATACAGCAGTAACCCGCTCTCACCTGGAGTTCGGTTTTCAATCGATTCCCGGTCCATCTCACCGAACCGTCCTATTTCGAACCAAATCATTACCACGAAAAAGAACCGTCCAATTTCGGCTCAGAAAAAGACGTGTATGTGTTCACCAACGAATCATCCCGGTTCGTTCCGATGCAGTCTCCACAAGAACAACGGAAATAACAACAGCGCCGATTCGTATCCTTCGAATCGTCTCAACATGCGTAGATCGGCGATGAAGAATTCGCTTGTGAGGATTGGTGGTGTTGAAGGAGAATGGGTGAAAAGAGCCTTAACTGCATTGATTAGACCGTCTTCTCATCAACAGAGGAGGAGATCGGCGTTCGAGCCAAGACCTAGTCGTCTCTCCGTCATGTCCAAGGCTGAAGATCTTTGAATTTTGCCTGTTTTCATTTTTCAGGTTCGATCTTGTTAATCACGCGTTTGCGGTGGTGCTGTTCCCCCACTGCGTCGATTCGCCGCCAGATTGTTACATTCAGGCGAAGATGTTAGGTAAAAGCGTTTCCTCTCCGGCGAATTTTGGTTTAATTGAAGAATCAGATAGCGGAAACAACCATAGAAGATTTTCGGCATAGATCTTATTGAGATTGGACTCTTCATCACTATTGCATTTTGTACATAAAACATTTGCTATGGAAGCTGAGAATTTTTGACTTTTTTTTTATTAATTTTTCCAGTCACTGAAAATCGTTTCAAGAAAATTAACTATAGTTCATAATTCATATGTCAGGCCTAATTTAATTGAGGTTCGTCTAATTAAATTAAGTAAAAATTGAAACCCTAAAAATTGGTATTGTGACATCCATTGATAATTGCGTGATACATTGCGGTTCTCTTTGCAGCGTGTTGAGAACTTCGTTATTCCGTCAATTGCCCCCGTTACCGTTTGGGTGGTTTCATTGTTTTGGACCGTTACGTTGACTCGTTCGCCGTTAATCTCCGTCGCGTTCGCTCATTGGCGTTGCGTATGGTGTCAGGTTACTCAGGTATTAGTCTTTCTTTATTATTATTTTTATTATTAATAATTATTTATTAATTAATTTGTATTTTCTTTTTTGTTTGTTTAATTGCAGGTTGGTTGTTCGGCTGGACTTTATGATTCCATCTCTGTTTAAAATGAATTATTGATTTGGGAAATAATCGTAATAAATTTGAAAGCTGGCAGAATTTATTGACATCTATGGACAACCTGTGCAAGAAGGAGCGTCCCTTTTTTGAACTAATTGAAGGACTAAAAAATAAAACAAACAATAAAATTAAATATAAATAAACAACAATTAAGAGGAATTTATATATAAAATATAAGTTGATTGAAAAAGATCTAACAGTAAATAGCCTACAATAATGGAAGAAAGAATGAAAATAAAATCAAAATCGATAACTTGAATTAAATTTCAAAGTTTGGTAAGGAAATATTGAATCTTGAAAGATTTATGGAAGTATGTCTATGGGAACATCGCCACCAGCCAGCTTGGCCATGTGCATTGTGCTTTAATACTTCCATAATTAATTAACAATAATGTCGTATATATATCATTGAGGTATATATATATATCAATTAACATTTAATCAATACTTAAAAGGATTTTAAATTCAATAACAAAAGAGATTACACGATTTAACTTGCCATTACAATAATAAAAAAAGAAGATATATAAATGAAAGAATATTATATCTCTAGTCTTTTTTATTAGAAACAATGTATATTCTTTATGGTCGATTTTATTCAACAAAGGGGAGGAAGATAATTTTTTTTAATTAAATACATATTTAGTTTAAAAGAAATGAAGATAAATAAATAATTTTCAATAACTTTGTGTTTAGTTAACACGGAGAGAAAAAATTTAAAGTTATTGGTCCTGAAATCTCGATCAAATATGTATGAAGATATCTTTTAGAGAGAGGTAGATATTTGTCATTCAAGATCCGATGCTTTATTGCATTTGAGTTAGTGGTTCTTTTAAATCATCCTCTGCAGAAAGCCAAAGGTTAGAGTCATCAACAAAAGACTCAATTAATATATGTTCGCATGAAGAAACCAATAATCGGACTTATTTAAATCAAACTACTGGATAATCTGCAAAGATCAATCTTCAAGCGTTTTTAGATGATGTTGTCATCTTTGTGGAGCTACGAATCTCTAAAACGGGAAGTTTTGTCATCGAACAAGAAGTTAAAGGTAAAATCGATTGGTAAATTTAGTCTCGTTTAGATAACTCAATTGGTAAGCTAAGGATTGTTGAAGGAGTATTAAGAAGAAAGACTCAAATTCAAATATGGAAACTAACTTAACTACTAATTTCTAACATTTATCCTAAAAGGGGGAAGTTTCACCATCGAACATGAGACAAAAGGCAAAATCTGTAAGTATAAAGCCTAAGCGAAGAAGTAAATTTACCCTTAAATGAGATATTTTAAAATCGAATATGAAATCAAAGGTAAAACCGACAAGCTTTACATCTACACATGAAAACATAACTTAAAAAAGTTCCACCACCTAGTATAATCTATACAAAATAAAAAAGTTCACAACACTATCAAAACTAAGAAAAAGTCGTCGAAATAAAAGACATATTATATGATATGGATTTGCGCCTCCTTATTTACACTTACTCGACCATGCCTTCTCAACATGAAAAGTTATCATATTTTACAATATTTTTTTCTTAATTATTTAATAAATATACAAATAAAATAAAAATATATAATTTTTATTAGACAATACTTGTGAGATATCGATGTATTATCAGTATAATAAAAAAATGATATTAAAAATGATATAAATATTATTAATTAAAAAATATAATAAAAAATATCCAAATTTGAAATAGTTAGTTATTTGATATATTTTTTAAAATGTTTCAATTATTTATTTTGAAATTTGAAAGGAGACATATAGCATACACAACTCACAATGTTGCTTAAAAACGACGCAGGTTGATATTGGATGGAATTGGCACTTCACTTTCATTTCAATTTCAATTTGTGCTAGTAGATTAGAGCACCACGTGTCAAAACATGTTCGAAATAATCCATCCATCCAAAGCCATACATGTGGCGTTATATTATGAGTAGTGCTGCAGCATATTATCTTCACGAGCTAACTAACGGGTGGCATGTCAGAATTTCTTCCTTACTTTCTACCTGATTTGTGGGCCATTATGTAACCGTTCTATATCCGCTACTTTTTCAGTCTTCATAGGGCCATCTAAACAATTACACCTTTTGCCTTTTTTCAACTAGATTTGTGTTGAGTGTGATGCACTAACTACACCATTTGCCTTCATCTATTCACCTGTCTCGGCATATTTTCGTTTCAAGTTACAAAAATCACGAAACTTGAAACAACAACAAAGAGAGACACCCAAGAATATGTTGTCTTCAAAGATTTATCCACTTGTGTCCTAAAGCGACCAACTAAAGTATCTATTTATAAATAATAATGTGATCGTATTTGTTAACGTAAAATTGGGTTTGATCGATGATTAAAACCATTTGATTAATTATTATTATAAAAAACGAACAAATTAAAAATATAATTGTTTAAAGATATAGTCAAGTCTGATTGTGAGTGAAGTGGGTGAGATTTTTGGGGATACGATAGACATCACCATTTTTACTTGATTTCAAGGTAGGAGGACCATGGAAAAATTGGTCAAAGTAGCTTATATTTATGATTCTCATATAAGTTGTCACAAATTCAGAATTATCTCAAAAAATAAGTAATGGATTAGTGTAAATGGTTGTGACACCTATTTATTGTTCAAAGGGGTACAGATTAAAGAATTTGCGTTGAAATCAAGCATTTTAGCACAACAAAATCATTCTATGTGAGACTTGGGACTTTAGAATATCACAAAAAATATATATAAATAATATGTTAAACACTATTTAACACTCTCAAAGATTGTGTTTCGATTATCACTTTACAAATCAAACAAGAATGAACCACTCATAAGTTTGATTGATTTAACAAGAAATGTAAACAAAATAAATAACATTTTTTTGGAATAGTTTATAGAAAAAATAAGAACACAAAGATGGCAAAGATGTGGTTGATTTGAGCGGTTAGAGACTCGAATACTTTGGATAATTGGTTTGAGGTTCGATTTTCAGCTCTTGTGTATGATAAAAAAGTGGATAGAAGAAAAATCACTTTATATGTCTAATAAGTTCTTAATATTGATTTCGAGCATATATCATATTTATAATTTGTCACTTGAGCCTACTATAGGATCCTTTGTTCAAGTAAATTCACAAGACAAAAACACTCCCTGCACCTTATGCTAGCATGGCGTTCCACACTAGTGAAGGATATGGCGCCCTACACCATTGAACAAAAAACTGCACTATTTGTTGGCAATCTTTGACCATCGAGCACTAGGGTTTTCTATGTTGCGAGAAATACGAAAATAGTACACCCTAATCGTATATATAGACACACTATTTGTTTATAAATTATCTCATGTGTGGCGTTTATAAACAGTTAAAGATTAAAGTCAAATATATATATATATATATATTAAGTGTTATGAAAATTTATGATTGGTTAACAATATAAAATTTTGTTACAATGAAAGTGCAAATCAATTAGATTATATATATTTTGATTGTCCATTTTTTATGGTTACATCTATATTTCAATATATATTTAAGTTTTTAAAATATTAACAAATAACATAATAGATGATTGATCATATAGTGTTTTAATTGCATTTAACTTTTTTAACTATTTTTTTAATAATTTTCTTAATTTTGAAAAGAAAAAATAAATCCTTCTCTCCAAAATCTATCGTCCAAACATACCCTTAAAATTGTTTTTTTCCCTCATTCATTTTGGCAGCTAACCCACAAGAATTAAAACTGATAAATATTTTAGGAAAAGGCATCTATTGCATTTCCATAGTCTGATTTTGTTTTTTGATTGCCTCAAATGGCTGATTAATCTGATGAAAGTTGAGAGTGACAGGTTGCCGGTTTAAGATCTCCAAAATTAAAAAATACTTTCCTTGAATTTGATGATCGCTTTGACGTATATTTGTTATTGTCTACTTTTCTTTTATTTATTTTTTAGGTATTTATGTCATTTTGTGTGGGTTTTTTTATTTATTTATATATATATTTTTTTTCAAAAGTCATCAAAGTACTCCACTTTAAAAATATAAATATGTATAGCAAAAATGTTATATTTTTTCACTTCCAGTAGGTTGCATTTCTGCCATGCCATCATTTTTTTTAAAATAATAAAAATATTTTAAAAAATAAAATTATATTAATAAAATCAAATAAAATATATTAAATTGATGAAAGAATAGACGTATCAAAACAAATAACATATTATATTATTTTAACAATCCCTCCTGTTTTATAGATAAATTTATATTATTTTAATAATATCATCTTTGTAGATAAATTAACAACTTAATAAAATAATTTCCTCATATTTTTTCTCCGAGGTCTAATAAATAAAATTAATAAAAATAATTATAATTAAAAAAAGTAAATTATATTAATAAAATCAAACAAAATACATTAAATTGAAGGAAAAAAAATATATCAAAATTACTACGGTTGAATAAATGTATTAAAACAAATAACGTACTATATTATTTTATCAAATTAATTTTATTTTGTTAACAAATCTCTCTTGTTTTACAAATAAATTAACAACTTAATTTTTTATTTATTTGTCATTTTGTGTGTTGTTTTTTTCATAGTTGTAGCACGACCAAATAAGAGTAAACATTGGACAACAGTTCTAGTCTTGTCTTTACTTTTACCGTATAGTTTTGAGAACATTTAAGTTTTTTTTCCCACTTTTAAAAAAAACCAAATAGTGTATGAAAAAAGTTTTATTTGTATTCAACATTAAACTACAAATTTTAATAGGAAATGTTTAGTTTCACACAGTTAAACATCATCTTTCACGGATAAATCACTATTTTTAATCATTAAAAATATAGAGTACTGTCTTTAGTTAAAAAAAATTAAATTAATTATTAAATAATAAAAATTTCATTTAATTTAAACGATAATAAATTATTTTGACAATAAATTAAAACTTTTAAAGATTTTTATGATAATAAATTGATTAATAACTATTTTAATGATTCGATAATTAATTTAAATTTTTTTACTAAATTAAAAACTAAAATAACAATAATATATTTTTAAAGATTAAAATGATAATTCTAACTTCTTGATTATTTTAGTACGCGTATTCTAATTTCTAGATAGGTTCAAAGTTGGAACCTTACCCATATATACCTGATAAAAGTTCTTTTAAAATCCATTCACACCCAAGTATTTAATGTATTACCTTACCTGCAACGGTGCAATCTATGTGGCACAGGTGGAGAGCGTTCCCAAACATTAGATTTAAAAGTTTTCTAGAATATAAACCTCTTTCAACTACACGAGGAAAAATATTTCCTTAGGAATAATACTTACACACATATATAAAGAAATCAAAAGAAAATGATATAATTAAATTAATTTTCGATTAATTTTTTTTATTTATGAATGTATGTCTAAATATTTTTAATTTGAGTTTTTGTTTGAATAAGATTTAAATTTTTTAGAATATATTTCTATTTTAGAATATTCAAATTAATTATTAAATTTTATAAAATTAGATTTATGTTCCGAAAAATTTAATTTAAGTTTGTTTAAATACAAATTATTTTTACCTTTACGAAATAAAGTTTAAGATGTATTTTGAAGAATCACTTTGAATTTGATAGAATACAAAACTCTTTCACCTTAAAAATTTTAAATATGTTACGAAAAAATAAAAAATATTAATTTTTTAAAATATATTTGTGTGTCAAAAACTTAATTTAATTTTTTCTGTAAACAAAACTCTTTCGTACCCATGAGATTTGAAATTTGTTCAAGAAAAAATACAAACATTTTATTTTTGAGTTTTTTTTAATTTAATTATCACGATGAAGTTAATTTGAGTATTTAATTGAAGTTTGTGGAAATAAGGATAGGGGAAAAAAATTTCTTCTTGGAGCGATGTTGGGCTATATTTTGGCCCATAATTCTATCGTTAGTAGCCCAGGAGTCGGAGTCATGATGCCCACAGTTTTTGGAAGATTTTATCCTATACTCTCAAAATTTATCTTTATCCTGCAAATGTAAAGAAATGATTTTTTTCTTTCGTATAAATCATAAAACCTGACTTTTTTTAGCTTTTCATTATTTAACATTTTTGGTAAAAAGTGAGTAATTTTTTTCAAACTCTATCGAAAAAATTTTTTCAAGTTTTTTTGTACACAAAAATACTCTGAAAAACTTTTTTCAAGTTTTCCGATACACACATCTATTCTGAATTTTTTTTTTAAGTTTTCTAATAGTTACCATAAACCCTAAAAATAAAAAATAAAATAAAAAATTTAAAATAAAAATAAAAATTTGGTATGTACCGAAAAACTTGTGAAGAAGTTTTCCGGTAAACACATACCTACTGTAGAGGAAAACTTTTCTTAAGTTTTTCGGTAGTATTAATTTTTACGCTTTTGTACTGAAAAACTTTTTAAAAGATTTTTGGTACACACCTTTTTACTCTTCTATAAAGTTTTTCAATAAAAACTTCTGTATAGGAAAACTTTTTTTTTCTGGTAGAAACCTTTGTTAACACAAACTCTCATTTTTAAAGTTTTGATGATAATAAATAAAAGTTAATTAAGAATGTTAATTATGATTCTAAAATGTTATGTTAATTTAACTTGTGCTTTTGAGAGTATTTATTCAAAGATAGAATTCAAGCAAAGCCAATAAATCAGCATAATAAAGAACAGAGAACATTCTTGACACAATATGAAAAACAGAGAATATTCTCCAGATTCAAATATGGTCATGATAGCATAAAGACCAATCAATCTCCATTACTTAATTGAAGTTATTGTCTCTGGAAATTACAGCAGTATTAAGAGTACTTGGCAAGGAACAAATATGATCAATTACAATCAAAAGAAGTCATTCGAATCACAAAGAAAAAAGCCATGAATCAAGCTGCCCAAGCAAGACTGAACAATCTCCAGTTTAGCTGTCAAGACTGATAAACGATCTTGACAATGTACAACGCATCAGGACAGCTTCCAGTATGTTCAAAATATCATCCAGATTGATTATCAATCTCCAGGAAACTCAAAAGCTAAAGTTCCAGATTGATCATCAATCTCCAACAACTTCATTTCAGTTTTCTACAACAACCTTCCATGATCTTTTCGAATATGTTTCAATCAAGTTCAAGACTCCAATTCAAGCTACAAAGCATCATCACATATCTGCAATATTAAATGATCATTAAGCTCAAAAGATACTGATCAAGAACAAAGGATTCAACCCAGTCAAAACAAGAATTAAAAATAGTCAAAAGTTGGATTATTTTAAATCAGAAATATTGTCTCTGGTCAAGCTAAAGATCAATAAGGAAAACGCAGAAGTTCAAGTGCTAACAAGTCTCATAAAATCATTCACATTCACATACTTGAAACTCTCAAATCACTCAAAAGAAACATTCTGATCAATCCTTATTTACTCTGATATATTTGTACTGAATTTTTTGTAAAAAATCGAATCTCAAACAAGAGTTGAAACATCTCATATTTTAACAAAACAATCTCATTAGTATTGTAAAACTCAAACTATAAGAGTTTAGTATAGTTTGGGTTAGATTGTAAGAAATCCTATCAAGGTTGGTAGGTGATTTGATTAATCTCTTTCTGGGTGGAATTAGATTAAAGTCTGTAACAAAGATCAAGGTTGATCTAAGCTAGGTGCTATAAAACCAATAAGGTTATTGTTTTAAACACTTAGTGGAAAATCTCACAATTGTAAGGACTGGACGTAGCCCAAGTTGGGTGAACTAGGATATATCCGTGTGTGGTATCTCTTATCCTTTATCTCTTTATTTAGTTCGATTGTTTTTCAAGATTAAAATACAAACTGTTTTTCTGATTTATAACTAATCAAGAACGTTCTCCGTTTTTCAGATAAAACTAAGAACGTTCTCCGTTTTCTACTTTCTTAACCAATAACATTCTTGAGTTCAAATCTTAAGTTTTTTAGGAAAATTTAAAAAGAGAGATTTACAATTCAAATATCTCTTCCTTGTAAATCAATTTTGCTACTTCAACCTTGTGTACCGGGAATCTTTTTAACATGTTTTTCGGAAAATTGTTACTTATCGGAAAACTTTTGTTTTTGTCCAGAAATCTTTGAGTAGTAAAAAAAAATGAATTTGAATATGTAAAATAGTAAAAAAAAACTCAAGGGTATATTTGACATTTTTAAAAATTTGTGGTGGTATAGGTACAAGTGTGGGGTATGGAGTAAAATTTCCTAGTTTATGAGAAGCTTATTTTCTATCTCAAAGCATTTTCAATTTTTTTTAAATTTTGTCCAAATTAACTAACTCAAAAAAATGTATTTTACGGTTTAAATTGATTAATTCCAACGTGTATTTTTTACATATTTGAGAACATTTAAATAAGAAACACCATAGGTTTTATGTATGCATAACGATAATCCTTTGTTGAGCAAAAAGAAAAAAAGATAATACTCTGGTAATTTTCAAATATGAAGTTTTAGTAGTGAAAAATACACTCTAATATGTTTTTAGAAACAAAAAATCTGATAGTGTTTTTTTATATTAGTTGCAAACATATGAAGTTGAATCAATAATCACCTAATCCTCTATATTTTGTCCATCATTTCAATGCATTCTTTCATATTAATTTTATGCATGTCAAATATGCATTTTGACCCAAAATTGAAGCTTGGTACGTACATTAAAAAATTAAAGGGTTTTGATATAATTGTTTTTTTATACAAAAATTTATATAGTTACGTTTGTAATTAATAAATTAATGACAATTTAGATGAATCAAATGTCTATTTGCAAACTATGGTACTTTTAGGAAAACTATTGCATAAAAGAAAATCACTTCACTGTTTATAAACACCATATTAATTTTTTATATTTTACTTATGAAAAATATCAACATTTACTATTATTAGTAATAAAAAATTCAAAAAAATTTAAATGTTAATTTTTAAATAATATTAAATAATAACTTTTTTAAACAAATTGAATTGAAGCATCCACCACATAAATTCGCAACATAAAATATTTTTGTAATAGCAAAAGAATGGGAAATTTGCACCGTTGTATTTATCGTACTATTTTAAAATTCTTATATCTTCTTAAAAAAAAATCTTAGAGAATGTATATATTGATAGTTCTATCCTATAATAGCGACCTCAACCTTCTCTTAGGGTATGTTTATATATATAATTTTGGAGATAACTTATTTTGTTTTTCTAAATAATATAGTTTAAAAATAATTAAACATAATTGTAATGTTAAATGATCATCTTTTTTCTTTCTAAAATACAAATATTTTATGATCAAAATGTAGAGACAATCATTCAAAACATTTTCCTTCAAAATCATGCATATAAATGCAACATTAAATTTAGACGAATAAAAACTTAAACTCCATACACTAAATTTATGACGTAATTATTGATTTTGAACATCCAACCTCAAATCAATAATAAAAATTATTTAAAGATGATTTAGTGAAATTATAATGTAAATTGATGGATCTTTAGGGTCCAATAAAAAATCCTTAAAATATATATTTTTTTAAATAATTATTTTTAAAAATAAATTATACATAGTTGGTCTAAGTGTAAGGCTACCAAGGCAATTGCCTCAAGCCCCTAAAATAAAATAAAGTTTTTATTTAATAAAAAGCTTCATATTCTACAAATTTTAATATTATAAAATTGAAAAATCTCATTTAAAATTAATATTATTTCAATAAATATTAAATCTATTGATTTTGTTGTCGATTGAAAAATTACACAAAATCAATTATATTAATTTAATAAATATTTTTATATTTTAAAATATATAAAAAATTAATAATTTTACTAAAATATTATTATAAAATTGACATTAACATTGCCATTACCATGTCTTTCTTTTCTACCCTACGTCGATCCTCCTTCTTCATCCAACGCTTCCGAACTTCGACTCCACAATTTTGTTCCCCTGCACCATCTTTACCGAATCCCAACTCACCAAAATATCCAAAGTTGATTTCAGCCTTAGTTCTTGGCTCTGCTCTTGCACTTCTCTATTACTTCTCCAAACCCAATAATGTTCCTCGCAATTCTTCACACTCATTCTTTAGAAAATTATCCCTTCCTGAATTTACCAATAATAACTTACTCTTTGGAGGCATGTAATAATAATAATGTATTTAACATAATTAATTAATTTACCGTTAATAATTCTATCCCACTAAATGATTATAATGTTTTGTTGCAGATGCATACAGAAGTAAGGTTTTCTTCAATTATGAGAAGCGCATAAGATTGCATAGTCCACCTGAAAAGGTTTTTAATCTTAGTTACTTTGTTAGCACATGAGCTTGTTAATATATATGTATATGAGATTAATTTGTATACATTTGTCATAAAATTAAGTCACATTAGGATTTGTGTCTTCTTGATTTCCCTTCATTTCAATGAATGAGTTGATTTCCAGTAAAAAAAACGAGAGATGAATATTGAAAACTTATTTGTACATTGACAATTTTATGGTCTTTTGCATAAAGGTTTTTGAATACTTTGCATCTCATTGTACACCCGAAGGCGAACTTCTTATGAAGCAAATAGATTTAATGCGTGCAGTTGTTCCAGTTTTTCCTCCATCTGAATCAAACCTTGTTAGAGATGGATACTTGAAAGGCGAAAGAAGTCCTGGCCAGTTGTTCTGTCCTCCTTCAGATTTTTTTATGCTTTTCGATGTAAATGGTGATGGACTTATATCTTTCAGAGAGTGAGTTGTCTTAATTTTCAATTATTATGTGGCATTTGTGAAGAATTTTTTGTCAGAGAGCAAGGTTTTAAACTATTTATATATTTGTTTGTGTGTCTGAAACAGGTATTTGTTTTTGGTGACATTGCTTAGCATCCCAGAATCAAGCTTTTCTGCAGTATTTAAAATGTTTGACATGAGGTTGTATATTGTGACTATTTAGTTCTTGTGTATTAAGTTATGCATTTTATATTGAGATAAAGGGGCATGGACTGTTAGTATAAAACCAATAAGAAATAACCACTTTGCCACTTCATACAAAATAATTTCAAAATATAAAAGAATTTAAATGACACACTATCTTAAAATACAAATTTTACAGATAGTGTGTCATTTAAATTCTTTTATATTTTAAAGTGATTTACTTCTAATATTACTAGTTAGTCTTCTATTGAGCACAGTCACATTGCTATATTATGGAACCAAATTCAAAGAGACATACATTATACTACTAGTAGGGTTGTAATTCTCTAAACATATTGAATTGGATCTGAAGTCTTCATTTCTTATTCTTCACTGCTTGTGACCTTAAATGATTAATTAGATTGTTCCATCTTTAGGGAGATAGATAAAGAAGAATTCAAAAGAGTGATGACATCAATGCGATCTCATAGCAGGCTCGGTGTTCACCGAAAGGATGAACGACAAACCGGCCAAAAGGCCAATGCTTCTGCAGAAAATGGAAGGATAATGGAATACTTATTTGGTAAAGATGGAAAAGGACGCCTTAGACATGATAAATTTGTGCAGTTTATAAGTGATTTGCATGATGATGTATGTCTTTAATTTCTTCTTTCTCTCTGTATCTTGATATTTGGTTTAACTGACTTCAATTTTGCAAGCATTGACAAATTCACCATTTGAGTTGTATGTATTTTGTTGTCAAGCATATCTGATAAAATGGTTACTTGTCACTTCTGCATAATTTTTAAGCCCAAACATTAGTTTTTCATTTATTAATAAATTTTTTGGAAACAGACCTAAATGACAATCAAAATTATATGAATCAAAATATTTGATATCTTGCGCGCAAGATAAAATGCTAGCAAAAAATTCTTTAACATCAGTTCACTTGACAAAAATTGCAAAAAGAATGCTGAAGTTAAATACCTGATAACACTGAGGTGGTTGTGTTAGTATCAGTGCTAATGACTATAGAGAATGAATAAAGAGGAAAACCAATCTGGATTATGTATGTAAACTAATCACAATATTATGTATATAGATGTTGAGGCTGGAGTTTGCTCATTATGACTTCAAATCTCGAAAAACTATATCGGCCAAGGATTTCGCACACTCCATAGTTGCTTCTGCAGACGCAAGTTACTTGAACGGGTTGATGAGTTGAACAGTAGTCCACAGTTTCAAAACATGTGCATCACATTTGAGGAGTTCAAAAAATTTGCAGAACTGCGGAAAAAATTAGTACCACTTTCATTGGCTCTTTTCAGTTTTACAAAAGTAAATGGCCTTTTAACAAGAGATGATTTTCGACGTGCTGCATCAAGTGTATGCCATTTATATCAAGTGTATGCCATTTATATCCGTTTTTTCCCTCAGTTTTATAAGATATGTCATCAGATACAACAAATTATTTTTTTTGTTACAGGTTTGCGGCTTATCTATCTCTGACAACGTGGTGGAGATAGTTTTCCATTTGTTTGACACAAGTGGGGATGGAAATCTAAGTTCAAATGAGTTTGTTAGAGTGCTACACAAGTGAGAGAGTGATGTCGGTCGATCTGTGGAGACAGGAATCATGGGTTTCTTGTCATGCTGCTGGAACTGTACAGACAACTCAGCATATTCACGTTGTTTTCTTGATTGAACTTGCACAAAACAACCAAAATGAATCTTTTGTAATCGGCTTAATGCTGCAGCCTGTGGCTAGGCCCCTAATGACCTATAGTTAGCTGCATCATAAGACTGTCTGGAGTTAAGTTCTTAATCATGCCAACTCAATTTCTTTACTGTTAAGTAAGATGACAGGGAACTGAATTGACTATATTCAATTTCAAATACTAATTTTTCATTTCATTCTAGTTGATTATGATTATTCTAAAAAAAGGTCTCATGCTAAAAAATAATAATAATGATTCAATAGTGACCACCAAGACAACAGCACTAACCTCATGACATTTTAAATCTAAACAAAAATTGTAATTCATATCTAATCAAGAATTGCAACTTTCACTTCTTGATTTTGCTTTGCAAATGTTGGACAATGGGTGCTGATTCAGCGTGCATCAATCTGCTGCTCTTGAAGTGGAAGAGGAATGGTAGGCCTCCAAGTTGTGCCATTTGGACTATCCATAAGAGCAATACCAAGAACAGCCAAATCTTTCCTTACGGCATCAGATTTCGCATACTCCTTTTGTATTCTAGCAGCGGCCCGTTCTTCAATCTTCTGCAAGATTTCATCTTCTGTCAAGTTTGCACGCTTAAGAGCTTTTTCCTTAAGCTGCTGCAAAACCTGCAGCATGACATTGATTATATTCAAATGTCAAAAACTGTAAAATTGAAAGAAACCAATCACGTCAAATGTACTCATCTACTCATACCTCATAGTAACTTGAAGGCATAAGACCTACAACAGTAAGGACGTCCCCGATGCTTTTCGTCAAAGCTGCCAGCGATTCAATTTGAAATTGTTGTTTTCTCCCCTGCAAGGAATGCGAATTTAGAAAAGTTATAAACAGCATTCATGTGATACATTTTCTTTGTATTGCTAACAAATTACAAGCATTCATATGATATCATCCACAAGATAACAGTTTTGAAGTTGTAGTTCTACCACTGGAAGTCTGAAAAGTAGTATTCATGTGTTACAAGATTAGCTGCAAAACCAGGAAGGCCCGACAAAATACCCTTTCGATCAACCTTCGCTAAGATTTAAAAAAGGAAGGCAACATGCAAGATTTTTAAAATGGTCTACGACAACAATTTGGGTCACGACATTAAGCCTTCAAGGTATTTTATGTTTCCATAACCCGACTATGATTGAGGCCGCGGTCGGATTCGACTGAAATTCTATACAATATCAAGGATCACAACTGTCATTTAAAACCATGGCAACATAGATTAGACAACACCATAGTTACTGCTATGCAACTAGTTTAGAGATAGAACATTTACTTCTAAATTCCTCTTAATGGGTTGACCTATAACTTTTCTTGATCTCCCTTGGTCTCTCTACCTCTAATCATTGGAATATCCTCCATTTGGTCAACATCTCCCATAAATTTTCCCCATACACGTCCAAACTAAGACGAGATTCTTACATGTTTTGTACAAATAGAATTACCACAATTTTCTCTCTAATAATTGTATTCTTAATCCTATTATGTATTGTGTGATCACTTATCCATCTTAACATTCTCATTTCCAGGACAGTTTACTTTATTGTCTATTGTGAGAGATAGACACATGAGAAAATACTATACCTTGCGAGTATGCAGCAAGTCGTTAATTGATTTTAGTGGATCAGAAAGTCCAGCCAACACAACTGGAGTGTGAAGATCATCAGACATTGAGTTCAGAAAAACATCATAGAAGTTATCAATAATATTCAAAGTATCTTGTGGGACTGAATCCTTCCTAACTGTCTGATCATGCTGGTTCAGAAAGCTTTCACATTCATGTAATGTCTGCAATCAAACATAACTATCAATACACATCGGCACAACATATATAACACAAGAAACAAATGTATGAAAATATTATGCTTGCCAACTGCATGTACAAAGGTGCACACAATAAGGGGAAGAAGACGGTTTCTAGCCAAATAAAGTTGTACCTCATATATATAAAAAACACGGTCTGAAGCACTTTCAAGGTGTATATTCGAGTAGTTCATAGGAGATCTATAATGGGCGCTCATCAAAAAATATCTCAAAGCCAGCGGATGATAAACATCTACAACCTGTTAACATGAAATGTTTGAGGAATAAGAATTTAACCCTGAGTGGTAGCCAACAACAAAAATGGAAACTTTGCATCCTTGTGAATGATATTATACAATAGGCTTAAACAAAATAAGTTTAAACCTTTCACCTGTCGTATTGTGAAAAAGTTTCCCAAAGATTTAGACATCTTCACAGAGTCGATTGTGACAAAACCATTGTGCATCCATACACTAATATCACTTTTATTACAAGCAGCACAACTCTGAGCAATTTCATTTTCATGGTGAGGAAATACAAGGTCAATTCCTCCACCATGGATGTCAAAAGCGTAACCAAGATAAGCAGCACTCATAGCACTGCATTCGATATGCCATCCAGGTCTTCCAGGACCCCAGGGACTCTCCCAAAATGGCTCCCCTGGCTTTGCAGACTGCAGAGCAGCATTGAAAATCCACAATAGATAAGTTTCAAAATAAATTAGGACTTCTAAGTATTTTGTAATAAACGGTTTGAAATAAATTATACCTTCCAAAGAGCAAAATCAGCAGCATTTTTCTTCCTTGAATCAACAGCAACCCTCTCACCAGCTCGATTATCTTCTAGACCTCGATTAGATAATTTCCCATACTCTGGAAAATTTTCTACATTAAAGTATATATCCCCATCAACATTGTAGGCATACCCATTATTAAGAATCTGTCAACAAGTATTTAACTGATTAACAATGAATCAATACTGTATTTGCTGAATCTGATTAATACAAGAGAGCTTGATAATACACTATTATTAGAATCATTTCATACACCAATAACATATCCATGTAAGCTTTCTTAGAAATGGAATACGAAACAATGACATGGAATTTGTCAATCTTCTCATGTTTCATTTAATGACATAGCAAATGAACGACAATGGTACCTTCTCAATCATATCAATGATTTGGGGCATGTGCTCAGAGACTTTTGGTTCCACAGTAGGAGGCAAACAATTAAGAGTTACCATGTCTTGACAGAACTCTTCACAATAGCGCCGGCTCAAACTGATTGGATCTTCTCCTAACTCCTTTGCTCTAGCAATTATCTACATAATTTGAAAATTGCAGACTAAGATCCTGTAATACCAATTAAAAAGTAGTGGGTACTTTGAACTTGCAATAAAAGGATATAATCAAAATTCACAAAAATTCTTAAGGTCCAAACTCTAAAATGACTAATTATCAATGTTGTCAAATAGCCCCGCTGCAGCATAACAGATTTTGAACAAATCGCTAATTAGTACATAGTGATGTCAAATAATGGCTATATAGCAATGTCACGTAGTGAAATTTGAACAAACCGCTATTTTCCACGATCTCCAATAGACAACACTGTTATTAACATGATAACAAACTGAATGATCAAGAGACAAGGAATGACATAGATTGTCAGAGGGATTAAGCTCATTTCTACACAGAATTCAGATACATCACTAATTTGAACCAATCAAGGATTCCCCTATAAGCTTGATTCCCTCGTCCACTCAGTGTAAAGTAACATTAAGTAGCTAGTTCTGTTACAACTAATATTTTTGACAAGTGAAAAGCCTAACCTAATCAAACCATAGATAAAAGAAGTTATTAAAACAGAGTCCTAGCAATAAGCTGAAGATGTTTTACTAAATTACAAAGGAAAATGCCTCAACGAAACCAATTTATATTTACATATAACGGGGTCTATTTGGATTGACTTATTTGAACTTATGTACTGGCATAAGCACTTGTAAGACTGTTTGGGAGAGCTTATCTTTCCATATAGCTTATGAAAACAAGCTATAGCTTATTTGTTAACAGGTTTACTATATTTTATTATCTTTTTTATAGAAATCATATATAAATAAGCACTTATATGATAAATATTTATGTTTGTGCTTGATTCAGTTGTTTACCGAGATAGCAAAGAACTATCAACAGAGATTTTCAAAATCAAAGTCAAGTAAAGCACAAATCATTGGAAATTTATACCAAGAGAAACAGCACAAGAAGAAAGCAAATAGAAACACTGACCTTGTCATCCACATCAGTAAAATTGCGAACATAACAAACTTCGAATCCCAAGTGCTTAAAATATCTGCCTAATTGTCAAGCAGAAAACCAAAACTAATTAGTACCAAAAACCAAAAGGAAAAAAAAAAAAAAACCATTCTTAAAACTGGTCCAAATCACAACTTGTGCACACAAAAAAAAAAAACCATATTTTTTATTAGGGTATTAAGAGAGGAACCTATAAAGAAGATCAAAATTGACGTAAACACGAGCATGACCAATATGGCTGAGATCATAAGCGGTGACACCACACACGTACATTCCAACTTTCGATTCCACTTTGGGTTTGAAAACCTCTTTCTTTTTACTCATCGTGTTGTGAAGGCATACTTCCGGCGAATGACTCTTTGAACGGTGATTCTTCTCCGCCGTCGATGCCTGGGAGGATGAGACGGCGCGAAAGGAAGGAAACTTTTTTGTTCTGAAGATAGCGGCGTGGCTAGCGGCTCGAGCCGAGTGGGCGAAAAGGATGGAGGAAAAGGGTGTGTAGCATTTGAGAAGAGAAAGGGTACCCATTGGTTTGTTGCACCTATACACTTTCTCTTTTGGTTCTTACATTCGCGTTATCAACATTCGACAGCGAGTTCACTCGGGTGAGTTGATCCGATTGACGCAGAGGGTCGCCACTTGGCTGTTTTAATATGAGCCGCGATTATCGACCATGTATGTATCTGCTATTCGCACTCCCCGTTTTTGCTAAAGTTACAACTTACAATAATATTTTGAAGGGAGTTATAGTAATTTATATTTATATTATTTTATTTTTCTTACATAACATCTTTAATTATATGAAAACGAAGATTAACATTGATATCTATTTGTAAAAGTGTGTTAATGAAACTCCTGGGATTTGAACACTCAAAATTTTAGTGAAGGCAATTCGTCCTCATTGATTGTGTTAAATCCCCATCTTTTCAGTTAACTAGTAGTATGTGCATGTATTGCATACTTCTAAAGGCATGTAACTAAAAAATATCGTCTTTCTTCCGGGGCAAGTTGCTTCCACATGACCATCACATTGGTAATTAGGTACATATTAATAACTTATTAAGTCATTTTTACATCATATAAATTAATATGAATATGTAAAATTATTCTACTATTTCAAAAATAGATCCCACTAAATTATATAAATGTCACATAAATTTAATATTGATGAAATTCATATGAAAGTGTTTTGAAAAGAGTGTCATGATATTATTTGTTGTTTAGTTTATCATGACTAATGTGCATGTTTGATTTTATGATAAGATTGACAAAATCATAGTGAACCACTGTGTTTTTACAGAAAATTACACTTTTTAGCTTTTAGAAAATCATAGTGTCTCACCATAATTTTGTCAATCTCACCATGGAAATCAAATATGCACCAAGAGAATCAGTGACTCTGCAAAATATAGTCAAGCCACTCCTGTCCATTCCTTAAGTTCTAGGTTCTAACAAAATAGAAATTGGTAGAGTTATACTCATATTTTATCAACATTTCTATCAAACATGGATTCATATTAATGCAGCCAAAACAGACCATAAACCAATATTGTTTAAGCAAGAGGACCAAATGAAGAAATTATACAAAGTTTCTGCAAGCAGCCCAAACATTTTATCCAATTTTGGCAGTGCATGGTTATCAGCATTGAAGAAAGTGAGCACAGTTACATGGAAGCCTATTCCCGTCAGTTCACTTTAAACATGCTAACATCTCTATCAGAAGTTTCAAAATCAACAATTCCACAACGTAAATAATCAAACATTTCTCTAAGCACCAATTTGTTATAACAAAATTTCTCTAATCATGGTACATAATATATCTTCAGCTTCTGCTCAGGAAAACCAACTTGCTCACTGGCTTTCGTCATTATTTGTACAACTAGTTGCTTCTTGCAGCACCCGGTAACAAGCTTGCTAAAGATGGAACTCCTTGATTTCTCATTTCTTCTTGAGCACGTTTCATTTCTTCTGGATCTGTTGCACCACAATACAGTAGAGCTATGAGCACAAATTATGCAAAGAGTACCACATGTGCTTTATAGGTCTATAGTCTATACAATACAAAACAACTGCCATTCAGATTGTTCTGAACTAGAAAGCACGCGAGAATAGAGACACCCTAGAGTGTATGTGTATGTGTATGTGTATGTATTGCATACTTCTAAAGGCATGTAACTCAAAAATGTAAAAGTATACTGGACAAAGAAGAGGTCATCATCGAACCAATACTCCAAATTTGGATTTGGTAAGCTAAGAACAATATTCAGATAGTGGGACAATAAATACTGCTTCACAGAAATAGAGAAAAAAGACCCACCCTAAAAATAAAGGGGGGAGAGAGAGAGAGAGAGAAGATTATCAATCTAACAAGTAAAGCAAATCACAGACATCAAATGTAAAACAAATCAACATTTTCGAAATTCAAGAATTTCATGATTTTTCAATGTTAGAGACGTGAGCTAACTGGGACTAATGAGCAACTTAACAAGTTTTTATTGATATACTTGCAAGTTTATCAAACAAGTGAGAAACAATAAGAGAAAAAGTCATACTCATAGGTCTTGACTCTGAGCAAAACATAGAAGTAAATTCCAAAAAAAATCAAGAAAACTTACAAGTTTAACCATTTAAGGCTTAAATAACTACACATTAAAATTCAAATTCAAGAAAATGGGTAGTAAAACACAGGTTTTTCCCCTGAGCATTTAGAGGCTGTGACTCGCAACGGCTGCGATTTTGGCTGCTACAGTGTCGCAGTCTGAATCACAAAAGATAAGCAAGCGCTAAACCCGAAAGAACAAACAAGTTCTGGAATCCACCAGAAAAGAGAAAACTCTCGAAATCAATTATTTAATTAAAAGGTACCTCCCGTTACAGCATAGAAAGTCTTTAAATACTTAATGTAAACCTTAGCGCGAAAATTAGGCAAAACAGGAAAAACTTAAAATGTTGTTTTGAGGCACCCAAAACGGATCTGGAGCCCATATGTCATGGCGAAGCTGTGAGTTGTGTTCGTGGCGCGATTCCCTTTCCGAAAAGGTATAATAACAGGCAATCTGACACCGGACAATCGTTTTCCACATTTCCCGCTGCGTTTGTCCACAAAGCCGTTTCTTCATCGATCTTAGCCGCGAACCTTCCTGCATCAGTCTCCTCCACCTCTAAAGAACTCGACCTCGAGTTCATACCAGGATAAAAGTCAGCATCCTCATGGAACTCATAAATATCAGCCACATTAAAGGTATTGGAAATATTCATGGATTCCGGCAGGTCGATCACATAAGCGTTGTCCTTGATCTTCTTCAGCACCTTGAAAGACCCGTACTTGCGAGGCTGAAGCTTCTTGTAAGTGCCAACTGGGAACCTCTCTTAACGCAGGAACACCATCGCATCATCTCCCACAGCAAAGACCTTGGCTCTCCTGCGCTTGTCAGCAGCGACTTTGTTTTTCTGCCCAGTAGCCTCTAACTTTGCCCTGACAGATTCCTTAACGGCTTGCACATCTTTGGCCATACTTTCAGCTGCGATACTCACCCCATGAGCCTTGGGTAGCACCACCAGATCAACCATATGCCGCGGTGGAGAAGTATAAACCAGAGAGAAAGGCGATTTTCTGTAGCTGAGTGCACTGCGCTGTTGTAAACAAATTCGACCTGGGGTAAAACCAGATCCCACTGCTTCGGCTTATCCCCGCAAACACTCCGAATCATATTCCCCAGCGTTCGGTTGGTGACCTATGTCTGCCCATCAGTCTGAGGATGAGCTATAGAACTCCTATTCAGTGCAGTAATGCCAGAGTAATCCAGAAATGACTGAGGAACTTGGTGTCTCGGTCTAAAGTGATGGACCGAGGGACTCCATGCAAACGCACAACCTCCTTGAAAAACAACTTGGCTATGTTGGATGCATCAGTGGTCTTTTTACGGCAATAAAGTGTGACATCTTCAAAAACCTGTCGACCACCACAAATACAGAATCTACTCCTCGCTGTGTACGAGGTACAAATACAGAATCTACTCCTCGCTGTGTACGAGGTAGCCCCAATACAAAGTCCATTGAAATATCTAATCAAATATCATCAGGAACATGTAATGGCATGTAAAGACAAGACCAATGTTCTGAGACTGACCTTTAGAAACCTGACAAGTGTAGTAGCGCTTGACGATAATACCCACGTCACGGCACAGATGAGGCCAATAATACCGCTCCTCCAGACTGGCGATGGTTTTATCTCTCCCCAAATGACCTCCAAGACCGCCACCATGCAGATCTCGAATCAGCTTCTCCCTCAAAGAAGAATTAGGAATGCAGAGTTGATTCCCCTTAAACAGGTAGCCCTTTTGAATATGAATATTTGCGCTGGGATGCTGACTTGTACACTTGAGCCACAACTCCTTGAACTCAATATCAGACTCATATAGCTCCTTCAGCAACTCAAAACCCACAATCTCCTGAGCTAAGGTAATCAACAAGGAAGCCCTCCTACTCAACGCATCTGCTACCTTGTTAAGGGCGCCTGATTTATGCTGAATGATAAATGGGAATTTCTGCAGAAAACTCACTCAGCGAGCATGCATCTTGTTTATCACCTTCTGACTATGGAGGAACTTTAGGGCAAGGTGGTCAGTGAACAAGATAAACTTTAGGGCAATGAGTTTATCTGCATGGTGGCGGTCTTGGAGGTCATTTGGGGAGAGATAAAACCATCGTCAGTCTGGAGGAGCGGTATTACTGGCCTCATCTGCGCCGTGATGTGGGTACTATCGTCAAGCGCTGCTACACTTGTCAGGTTTCTAAAGGTCAGTCTCAGAACACTGGTCTTTACATGCCATTACCTGTTCCTGATGATATCTGGTTAGATCTTTCGATGGACTTTGTATTAGGGCTACCTCGTACACAACGAGGAGTAGATTTTGTATTTGTGGTGGTCGACAGGTTTTCGAAGATGTCACTTTATTGCCGTAAAAATACCGCTGATACATCCAACATAGCCAAGTTGTTTTTCAAGGAGGTTGTGCGTTTGCATGGAGTCCCCCGGTCCATCACTTCAGACTGAGACACCAAGTTCCTCAGTCATTTCTGGATTACTCTATGGCGGATGTTTGGTACTGCACTGAATAGGAGTTCTACAGCTCATCCCCAGACTAGACATAGGTCACCAACCGAACGCTGGGGAATATGATTCGGAGTGTTTGCGGGGATAAGCCGAAGCAGTGGGATCTGACTTTACCACAGGTCGAATTTGCTTACAACAGCGCAGTGCACTCAGCTACAGGAAAATCGCCTTTCTCTTTGGTTGGTTTATACTTCTCCACCGCGGCATGTGGTTGATCTGGTGGTGCTACCCAAGGCTCATGGGTGAGTACCGCAGCTGAAAGTATGGCCAAGGATGTGCAAGCCGTTAAGGAATCTGTCAAGGCGAAGTTAGAGGCTATTGGGCAGAAGAACAAAGTTGTTGCTGACAAGCGCAGGAGAGCCAAAGTTTTTGCCGTGGGAGATGATGTGATGGTGTTCCTGCGTAAGGAGAGGTTCCCAGTTGGCACTTACAAGAAGCTTCAGCCTCGCAAGTACGGGCCTTTCAAGGTGCTGAAGAAGATCAACGACAACGCTTATGTGATCGACTTGCCGGAATCCATGAATATTTCCAATACCTTTAATGTGGCTGATATTTATGAGTTCCATGAGGATGCTGACCTTTATCCTGGTATGAACTCGGGGTTGAGTTCTTTAGAGGTGGAGGAGACTGATGTAGGAAGGTTCGCGGCCAGGATCGAAGAAGAAACGGCTTTGCGGACAAGCGCAGCGGAAAACGGTCGTCCGATGTCAGATTGCCTATTATTATACCTTTTCGGAAAGGGAATTGCGCCACGAACACAACTCACAGCTTTGCCGTGACATATGGGCTCCGGATCTGTTGAGGCTCAAAACAGCATTTTAAGTTTTTCCTGTAATTTCGGACTTTTCCTGTTTTGCCTAATTTTCGCGCTAGGATTTCCATTAAGTATTTAAAGACTTTCTATGCTGTAACAGGAGGTACCTTTTAATTAAATAATTGATTTCGAATAGTTTTCTCTTTTCTGGTGGATTCCAGAACTTGTTTGTTCTTTCGGATTTAACACTTGCTAATCTTTTGTGATTCCGACTGCATCATACAGCCGCTACAGCAAGTTCTCTGCTACAGACTTTCAATAGAGGCTACTGAATGCTATGCAACCCGCTATTGACCAAATAGGCTTAATCCCAAAAGTACACAAGATGCATAATTCATGATTGTGAGACTTTTTAGCCCCTATAATGTGTATACTCATAAATAAAAACCCGGCTTATGGGGGACTGCGAAGTATTTCAAATGGGACTAATTAATAAGAGTACATTACGGGAGAAAAAAATCATACTTGGATTCAGCAAAAAAAGAAAAAAATATACTTGGAGGATGGACAGAGAGGAAGAAAGATAGGAGGCACTTCAGACATTTTAACTCGACTTTAATACTTTCATGTATGCTTCAAAACAGAAATTGCTGCTATGGGATAAGACTAGTCCTATAAAATTCTACCAAAGGAAATAAGTAATCATTTCATCCTTTCATAGCAAGTACAGCAATACAGACATGCATATCATCATATGCGATAAACTTGAAAGGAAATGAAAGAAGTTCATAGATAAACTTTAGAAGGCATACCCATGTTTTCCATTAATTTGGGCATAAGGAAGACAACAATCAGCATAAATCCCATCATCAGACCCATCGGACTTTTAACAATGGACATAATAGAGAATGGCTCCCTAATCTGTAGCAAAACAAGATAACAGCAGGCAGACATTCAGATAATAATCTTAAGGAATGTGGAAGGGAACACAAACAGGAATTTTGCGGTCAAAACCAACCTCATAATATTGTTCCCCCTTTAATGGCTCTAAGACAAACTCACTGAGCCCCCTCCTATTTTCAGTCAGTGCTGCTTGAATCTTGCCAGGGTTTCTGGCACTAACATCAACTCGTACCTTTTATAATGAATACAATATTTTAATACATGAGCTCACATGGGAAAATAAAACATTAGGTAAAAATAATGGAAGTAATTTCCAAATTGGGTACCCACTGGAGAAAAGAAATAGCCTATTGCAGCCACTTCAATTAAATGAGTCCCTGCAGGCACGTTGTGGCTTGAAGCATACATGTTAAGGAACTTGATCATTTCTAAACAATGATTTACTAGAACAGAATCAACTATAACTTCTCAAAAGCAAGAACTAGAAGATAAGCAAAGATAGAATTAAATAGGGCTTAATATCCCAAAAAGTCAACACGCAAATTAAAATCGAGGTTGAAATGAAGTTGTAAATCAAAGGATAAGGATACAATGAGAAATATCCATCAGGCCTCACAAAAGAAACTCTTTGACCACCATTAAGTATGACTTTGACATTTGATACTTTTGCAGGAAGGCTAAATTCTTTGTTTCCATAACCTGCCAAAAAGATCCAGTGATACCATCAGACCACTATTATTCATAGCCAGTCCATGTATCGTCAGAGAATAGATATGAAACCAGAAGTATGCATTATGTAATATGCATAAAAAACTATTGCATTTGACATTTCAACCCCCAAATAACTAAATCATTAAATTCCCTCCAACCTTGCTGAACTTGACCAAACTAACACCACCACATAAACCTGATCAAGAACAAGAGTAAAGACACTATTCCCTATATAAATCTTTGCAAATGGAAATAAATGAAACCATAGTACTGTTTTGGTAATTAAAAATGAAATCAGAAAATGAAAATAGAAACCAAACATACTCTAAGTTTGTTAACAGAATGAGCATAGAAACAAAACAGTACACAAGACATGAATAAAACGGTGCATTAAAGCATGATTTACAACTATTCTAACATTCCAAATATTGTTTTGGCCTAAAATCCTAAATATCTAAAAATCAAAATATAACCTAACAAAACTTTAAACTAAAACAACTTTTGCGCACAGTTAATTCTGATGAATAAAAAAAACGTATGAAAAACTTGAACCAAGTAACCATTACCAGTCCCATCAAGGATGCAAAATAACCCTTAACGCCAAGCAAAACCTATGCTATCCTATAGTGTATAAGATTCGTTTACAGATCGACTTTCAATACTTTTGTCATTCTAAATCACGATTGAATATTCATATCAAACATCAAATGATGATTGGGATGTAAATTAATGTTTAAAAAAAAATTGGGGAAAATCAAATAAATGATATGATGATAAAAGGTAAGAACTTACTTGGGATCTTCACTCGACCATAAATGGTGTAGCCTTCGGAAGACCTGTGGAAGTAATATTGGTTAAAATCAAGGTGAATTAATCGAGGCAGTGGAAAAAGTGATCGTAGAAAGCAAAGTGAAATTAGGGTTTAGGGGATATAAAATTGATACCCAGGGACAGGCGATTGAGCGAATGATAAGGGTAAAACTGAGAAGCAAAATTCAATGAAAAGAAAAATAATGAGTGATTTGGTGAAGGAGGCCATAGCCAAACACACTGTTCTGTTCTGTTTTGTTCTTTGGTTAATCTGAATTTTTGTGTTTTGTTATGCTTTTGCACACGCATTCATACGCTATTCGGTCACATATCGTTTCTCAATAATCCCTCTGCTTCTTCTTTTTAGCTTTTCATTATTTTATTTTAAAAAAATAATGTGTATTTTATAAATTTAGATAAAATTTATTTTTTTAAATCTTTTCCAACTTTTTTCTTAGACATAATTAAGATATATACTACTTCCAATCTTTTTCATAAAAGTCAATTGAATTGTAATTGAGAGTATTTTGTTTTTATATATGTGAAAAAAATTAGTTTTACAAAATTGTTATATTAGAGTATTTATATGTATTGCATTGAAAACATAATTTGTAAAACAATTACTCCTTCAATTTTAAAAATAGGAGTAAAGTTCAATCGCTGTGCACTTTTTGTAGAGGAAAAAAATAGATATTGCCAGTAAATGTATCTCACTAAATAGATAGGTATAATATATATTTTAAAATAGTTCGTCCTTAAACTTGCTAACTACTTAATTTTAATCAATTGATTTTTAATTCGACCTTAGTATATATCTTGCTTGCAAATGTAAGGATATATATTTGCACGGTCTTAGATAATAGATGAATGATTCAAATGTGAAGTTTAGTAATAGATCTATAAGATTGAAAAAAAAGAGTTAGCAACATGAAAATAGTTTTGATTCACTCGAGGTTGTGAAAATAGTTTTGATTTATTGGCTTAAATACATTATTGTACTTTGAAATAAGATAAAAAAAAAATTACCTTTAAAACCAACACTTATAACTGGAAAAAAATGACATAGTTAATATATTCAAATATAATCAAAAATAGGATAATTTTTTTTTATATATTTAGTTTAAATTTTGAACTAAATATATCAATTTTTTAAACACTATTTTTATTTAAATTTGAGACCGAAGTACTATGTCATTGTAAAAATTATAATTCTAACAATTTATTTCATTTATTTTTTGTTTTGTATCTCGATACTCTATTTGTATTTTACTGTAATTATTATTTTAGTTAATCATCGTAGTGGAATGAATTTGTAATTAGTCTCTCGTTTTTATTTTTAAATTAATTTTATAGAAATGCTAACAAGTGTCTCAAAGATATTTGTTAAGAATTTAAATATAAAAAAAATTGCAAGTAATATAATTCATATTTTGAAATTGTAAAAAAATAATATTTTTCACTCAAAATTTATTTTTTATTTCCTTTTTTGACTATTTAACAAATATAAGGGCACTTGTTAGCATCACCCTTGATTTTTAAATATACCAAAATAACCAATAAATTTTGTTACTTTTTATATGTAAACTAATTGAGATGTTCACACCGATTCTGGCAATTTTGGATTGATTGTTCCTTAATCATCCTGTTTCTTACTTTCATTTGTGAAAATACCATTTCATCTGTAGCTTCATGTTATTTATTCATGATGTGGGAGTCAATCAAATATGTTTGTTGATTCTTGTTTTGATTTGTTGCAGTTTATTTTTTTTATTTTTATTTTAGCAAGTTTTTTTTTTTTATAAAAAAAATTGTCATTTTGTTTGAAAGAAGTTTGGGTTCAAAGTACACATTAATTATGAATAAGTTAAATGCTAGATATATAAAAGTAGTCATCTATATATCTAATATCTTAAGATTTTTAGTTGAGATGTAATATCAAAATCTCTTATAAATTCTGAAACATCTGATCTGTTGTATCTCCCGTATTCTCAACTCCCCAATGAGATACAAATGATTGGAAACCTAATATTCTCTTCTTGTAGTATGCTATTGGCAATGTACTCATTATCCATACAGAGCTACATGGGAATTTGACAAGTACATTTTGAGTGGTACATTTTAATCACATAAAACACATGAAGTCGTCATATGTTTCACGTACTCCACTTAAATATGATGGCTTACAAGACCCTTCTATTTGTTTATTTATTTGTTTTGCATATGCATTTAACTTCATAACAGTGTGAATAATATTTATTTATCAGCAATTTCTCACACAATATCAGAATGGCCTTAAGTATGCTTCCAATAAATCCAATGGAAAGAACAACTTGGTACATTTTAGCAGAGTGGGGAATGGTAAATTTGGGTTCAATTCCAAAGGCCAAACTAGGGGGGGTGTAAAAAACAGAATTAGCAATCAGATATTCAGTTTAGTACATCAATTTACAAAATTTTCATGTTTAATTTGTAATTGTAAATAATTACGTCCACCCTCAAAGGAATATACACAAATTGTAATGGTAAATTTGTAACACAGGTCACGAAAAAACTAATATAATCAAAGTCTCTTATAATTCTAAAATATTTAATTAATTGTTACCAACATGCTGGACTCCCTAACATTATTAGCAATAGAAGCATTATGATTTGTCTAAATTTATCAAAGGTTTGCTGATAGATCATAAAATTAGAAACAACTAATAAATCCTTGGGGAAAAAATAGAAAATTTGAGACAAATTGTACGAGTAAAAGGTTCAATTTCATTTCACTTTTGACCATAAAAACAAAGTGCCAGACAAGCACTCTTTTTCATGGCTTATTATTATTATGACCCATCCCACTTCACTACAAAACACAACAAAAAAAACCTATCAACCTTAAACACTGCTCAAATCTTGATTCTTGTAACTAGAAGCCTTCTGAAACCTAACATAATAGGGTTCAATACCATCACCAACAGCCATAACTTTAGTTCCATCAGCATCTTCAAAAGTCCCAACAGGAGCACAAATAACACCAGTTACAGAAGGACAGAACTTGAAACTGTAAATCTCATAAGCATGGTCACCTTCAAGCCTCTCAATCTTAAATTTGGTAACAAGATCACCAGCTAAACCACCAGTGCTCACAAACCAAAACCCTGACCCAACTTTTGAAAGCTTCCAAACTTTTGATTCCTTGCAAGGACTTCCCAAAATTGGAATTTCAATTGTTAAATCAGTGAGTGTTGGAATGTAATCAAGACCTGTATCAGATATAAATGTTAGTAATCAGTTAGAGTTAAACATAAAAGTTAGTTAGTCAACTAATTAATGTATTTAAGCTGTATAACTAATTAACTAATATGTCTAATAATACTTCATTTGAAATATAAACCAAAATGATAACTGAAAAGTTAATTTATCTGATCTTAATTTAAGATAAGATCAGATAATCTAACTTTTCAATTTCCATTTTTTTTTATATTTCATTCTAAAAGAGTAGTTAGTTAGATATCTAATAACCTGATGCGGAGAAGAGCACTGGGCTACCGATAGCGTCAGGGTTGCGAATTATGTCGAGTGGACATGTTTTGTTTCTTGTTTGGCCTAATGTTATGCCTCCATAGTCAGACCAAAGTGGCCAAACGTAGTAACCTTCGTTTGGTTGAAGAGGATTTCCTTGTTTGTCTACTATTGGCTCTGGTTCTGCTCCTTGTAGTCGTTTTGTGTTGAGTACTAAGAGGGAAAGGAAACAACATAGTGGAAGAATGGATTTCATTGTTTCTTTTCTTGGATTGTGGCTTTTGATGTTTGTGTAATTTGTGTTGTGTTTTTTGGAAGTTAATTGCATCATTGCTTATATAGAGGTTTAATTTGGGCAATATGAATAGAGTGGCGAATATAGAAATTTTAGTGTGTAAAACGAGGTTATTGTTTTTACGTTAATTAATAGTTTTATTTAAGTAAGAGTTAAGTGGGGAGTGTAGAAATTAGAATGTTATAACATGGATGAAGCTGAAATGATAACTACGAAATCGAGTAATTATTTTACTAATATTTTTCTTTTATGTTATATATATATTTGCCATGCGTGCCACGCGGGGTTGGTGTAGTACCACCGTGTAAAATAAAATTTTGCGGAACTCGTGAAACTCGGTGATGATAATAGGAGAGCATCTCAAATAATATATTTTATGTCTCACAAGGACATGAGTTTAAAGTTATTGCACATATTATTAAATATAATAATTAGAAAAAATAAAACTACTTATTTTAAATATTAATGAGTTGTAATAATTATTGAAGAGTAGTATAAGAAAAAATTAATTAAAGTTCTATTGAAAATTATAAATCACATTCATTTTCAAACTATTTTTTTTTACTAAAGTGACACTCATTGTGAGACAATTAGAGTAGTTAAAAATTGATGTATCTGAATTAAATACTTAACGAGATACTTCAATCGCTTTTATTTATATTTCATTATAGAAAGAATATTCTCTACGTGGATTTACCAAACAGATAACTCATTTGAAGAGAGTAACTAGGGCCTTGGATCGAATATGAGCCAATCAAATAAATTAATTTGATATGCAGGCAAAATATAGCAGGTCACAAATCATACGAGTTTGCATATGTGAGTATATACGAGTTTGAGTGGTCGGATGCATATGAAAAAAAATAGACTTTTAATTACTCAAATCCAACCACTTTACTTAAAACTTTAGATATAAAAACTCATATTTTTTAGAGTAAGTTTCTTTAGATAATGTTTAGATAGAGGGTTTTGAAAGAGAAAGCAAAGAAAAGTCTATTTTTCTTTTTTTAAATTAAAAATTAAATTAAGTGTAATTTAAATGTTATATGATCAATTATTATATTACTCTCTCATATTTTTTAACTCAAAAATATACATTAAAATATATACTTAGTTCTCCAAAATCATCATAAAAAACTCTACTACTCTAAAACATACCTTTAATGATCACAATAAATTGAGCTTTAGTTGTATTTCTCATAATAACATAGGTGGATGCACTACGGGATAAATGATTTTTTATAACAATAAATGTTGTTGAGAAAATATAAAGTTGTTTTTATTAATATTTTATTTATATTTTTCTCAACAAAAAAAATGTCGTTAGCATATGTTTTGTTGTGAAAAAGTTTTGCAATAAAATTTGATGTCCATATCAAAACTAATGTTTTTACAACTATATAGTTGTTGTTGTCTTATTTGACATGTCACAATGATTAAAGTTATTACCATGAAGTTTTTTTTGTCAACAACTATGAAAAATGTAGTTGACATAAACATGGTATTATCTCCAATGAAAAATTATGTTGTTGCAAAAAAAAAAATTGTATTATTTTCAATAAAAAATCACGTTGCTGCTAAAACATTGTATTATTTTCCAATAACATATTATATGTATGCTGCTAAAAGTTTGTACTATTACCAACAAGCTATATTGCTGTCAAAAAATGTATTATTTGTAGAGACATTAATTATTGTTGCCATAAGTCATTTTTTTACCAACGACAATAATATTGTTAAGAAATAAATAAATAAATGTTATTGCAGCGACTTAAATAACTCTTGTCATATGCATTTAGTTACTAGTAAATTAATTGTCGTTGAGAAAAAATTGTTGTCATATATCTTATTTTTTGTAATGATGGTTACAATAATGAATTTCCTCATGTATAAATTACACGTAAAAGGATAAAGTATCATCTTCCACCATTTAAAAAAAAATCATCTATTTTTCTCTATTTAAATGTTGTAATATTGCACTATACTATTTCATATATAAATTACGCATGACAATGACAAGATAAATTTTATGTTACACAAGTGAGATAAGCTTTGCATCATACACAAAATTTTTGTCGACCATTGGATTAATAAGTGTCATCATTGGATCAAATGAGATATTATGAGACTTAATGATCTAATGGTGGAAAATAAGCTTAAGCATGGTGCAAGATGGTATTACCTGTACACATTAGAGAAAGTTAAAAAGTAATCATCTTTAATATGATATTTATTGTAATTTTCTATCACCTTTTTGGGATATGTTCAAGATAATTGATAATGATTTAAAAAATCAAAGTTAAAATATTTATTTGAACTGATTATTTTTGGCTTCGTATTTTATACACATATACTAAAATTTCTCTAATATTAATATATTAAAAATTTCTCACATTTTAAAATCTGTTTAAATAAAATAGACGATGTATTTCAAGATTTATGTAAAAGTTTGTATAAATCAAATTACCTCACGATATGTATTGTATGCTCATATTTGATATTCAATAAATGATACTTCTCTAAGATTAAAAAAAAAAGTCTTTTATTAGATAACATTTTGAAAGTTTTCAAGGAAAAATATATGATAGATCCTTTAGCAAAACAATTTGAAATAAAATTTGAGTTGTAAATATTAAAATATAGAAAGAAAAAAAATGAAACATCAAAGTTGAAATAGTTTAGAAATGTGACATTCATAAAAATTGGTACGTCGTTGAAGAAAAATTAAAAATTAATCAGTACTATGCAATTGCATTTAAATAGTATTTGGGAAATACATTTTAAAATATTAAGAAGAACAATCATATTATAATAAGTTAGACTAATAATATGCAAATTACCAAACTAATATATTATGAACTTCAATAAATTGAAACATTAAAATGAACTCATATATTGAGCTATTTCTACTTGGTGATTGAATGAACCGTTGCAATCTATTGCAAGTGCAAGATTGAGCGCCACAATTAGAACTCAAAAGTTGTTAATGAGGAAGATAAAATAGAATGAATCCAAGGAGGATGCAATAAATTCTATGATAGTATGGACTTAAGCTACAATACAATTTTGTAATATAAAACCGAATAATTTTAATAGACAAATGGAAGTTACCAAATTTATTATATGATATAATTATGTAATAATGAGGTGGGAGATAGTTGATTTCGGTTATAAAATTGGTGCAATAACAAATAAATAATAAAATGAAAATATTAATTAATGAAAGAATGGATCTAATGTAGTCTTAGAGAAAAGTGATAGCAAGATGAATTTTGAACATGTCACATCAAAATATATTTGATTGTCAGAATTTAGATGAAGTGTCAATAAATATAGCTGAGAAGTTGTTTTAATATATTATAAATAGATAAACATTTTTTTTTTATATTTTTACAAATTTTTACCTAAAAAAGCTATAGATAAAGTATCATACCACAAGACTATAATTATAGTATACATATATTCTCATAAAATAGGTAAATATTCAAAAGTTACAAATAAATAGTTACATATATAAAAATAAAATAACAACAATTGATTCAAAATCAATATCTAAAAATATTATTGACAAAAGAGTATTTGAATTTAATCTGACCAACATGTGACACAACTTATATAGACTCATCTCTTCGTATCTAAAAATGAATATGAAGAATAAATGACATAAAAAAGGAATATCAATTGCTTACATAAGAAATTGAAACAAAAATTTGAGGCATTAATTACCCTCTCTCTCTCTCTCTATATATATATATATATTGAAATAAGTTTAGAACATGAACAACAGAAGTAACAAAAATTTGAGAGAGATAACAATAACCGATTCTAAATCAATACCTAAAATTATTGTTGAAAAAAATAGTATTTGAATTTGATTTGACCGACTTGTGGCACAACTTATATAGACTCATCTTTTCCTACATTCCTTATATAAAAATGAATATCAAGAATAAATGACATAAAAAAGAATATCAAATACATATATAAGAAATTGAAACAAAAATTTGAGGCATTAATTACCTAACTAAATATATATATATATATATTGAAATAGGTTATGAACAATAAAATAAACAAAAAATTGAGAGATAAGTTGTTTTAAGAGTTTTTTTATTATTATAATAAAAAGGACATTTGAATTATCTTAAACAATGGAAGTAAACATACATGATACCATATAAATTCATCTCATCTCATGGATAATGATGCCCAGACAAATGATATTTGTAACATCCCGAGTTTAAAACACAGCGCGAGTGTATTTTTTTTTTAAAACGAATAAATAAACCAAAGAGTTTTCAGAATAACGTTTCAAGGAAATTGAAATCAATTCAAATTAAATATCATTCGACTTCGTAATCAAAAATAGTAAGGAATTTAAAACAACAACATCACAATTAAATCAAATGAGATATTTATCGAAATTTGATCTTTATAATATACTAAAATAAAGATACATCAAAATATTTATCAGAGTGCGGAAGAGTTTTACAATAATTTCCAAAATGAATATTTACAACCATTGAGTTCAAAACCCTATACATAAGTCTACTCTGATCATACCCTAAGCTACAGTAGCATTACAATATTCACAAGTCTTTTCTTCACCCAGCTGCTCATCTCTTTGCATAGCCCACAAGTAAAGATCAAGGGAAACTAACGACGTTCCCTGTCGTTAGTATGACCATCAGGGATACGGGTTTTGAATCTCATCTGAGGGCAAAGCCCAATTTCCACAATAATTGTAAAGGGTCACCGACCGAAAATAACAATTACCACATAGCAGTTATAACAGCAATATCAAACATATTCAGTACATGATGATAAATAAGGATGCTAAATTTTGAAATACATGTCATTTGTACTTTACAAAACAGCAACCAAGTAAGTATGAAAATCATGATGTAAGCACAAATATCAATTCATCCGGAATTACAAATTTCAAAAAAATACTTACTCACACAACAATTTTCCACCATCAACATAAAATCAAAACGTGACCCTCCGGTCAAACACTCTGATGCAATATGTATATGCTCATGATCATAAATTCTTGGAATCACCAAGGTGCAGTCGCTTACAGACCATCACAATTTAATGGCCCTCATGATCAGGGTGCAATCGCATACAGATCAGCACCAGTGCAGTCGCATACAGATCAGCACCAGTGCAGTCGCATACAGACCAACACGTTTGACATAAACCAAGGTACAATCACTACAGATCAGTACCTAATGCAAATCACTACAGATCAGCACTCGTGCAATCACTACAGATTAGCACGTTTGACATAAACCAAGGTACAATCACTACAGATCAGTACCTAGTGCAATCACTACAGATCAGCACGTGGCTGCGCATTTCAGGGTACAGACACTACAGTCCAGTACCAGTGCAGTCGTTTATCTGACCAACACTTATATACCAAGGTACAATCACAGATTAGTACCTAGTGCAATCACTACATATCAGCACGTGGATGCGCATTACTCTGTGGCCCATCGCGGGTACCACCTGACTATGCCATGCATGAGTATGCATTGTTTCACTTCATTGAAAACAGTATGCAACCTTAGTAAAATTCATGCATTTTCCTCATTTTTCAAAACATCTCAACACATTCAAAGATTAACCATTCAAGCAAGCATTACACTTTGCATTACCTCAAAGTTCCACTCTTTATTAACAAAGGTTTTTCCCCAACTGTTAAGATTCAAAGCTGTGATTAAAACTGAGGTTTTCTGGCAAAAATACGAATCTGTATTCGAATACAGCTTCATTGTATTTGAATACAGAAGCCAAACAAGGCAGAATCAACATCCTGTATTCGAATACAGACTCCTTGTATTCGAATACAGAGGTTATCACAGTACAAAAATCAGAATTTCTACAACTTCAATAAATTCTCAAAAACTTCATCATCACCACTTCAAACTATCACCAAATTTTCATTTTTAATCACCACAAACCTTCCCAAGGTACCCCAACACTTAAGGTTTATAAAACAATGTTAAAAACTTGAATTTCTAAAAAACACGAATCTGTATTCGACTACAGCTCCCTTGTATTCGAATACAGAAGCTAAAGCAGTGAAAAATCAGCATTTGTATTCGAATACGAGGTTGTTGTAGTCGAATACAGATGCGAAGTCAGTGGCAAAAGTTGTAAATCTGTATTCGGCTACAGAGGGTCGTAGTCGAATACATAAGCTAAGTCAGAAGCAAAATTGGAAAATCTGTATTCGACTACAGAGGGTCGTAGTCGAATACAAGTTCGAAAATCTGAAGAAAACAGAAGCCTTGCAGGCTGTATTTGAATACACTCAGAAAATTAGAAGAAGAAGAAGATAAAGCAGAAACTGTCGTACAGAGGAAAGAAGAAATATCTTCTCACTTAAGTATCCACTTAAAAGCAACTGACACAGCAGAGGAGAGAGGAATTGTTTCCTTTTTCACAAATATCTACGCCACCTCACCAACTCTTATATTAAAATATCTTCTGATCCTCCAGCAATTAATCCGTTTCGTCGCAAATAGCAGAAAATATCTTAATTAATCGGCCCGATAATTTAATTACTCGAAATTAAATTAATTCATCCATCATCCATAATTTTAATTCCAACTTCAAAACAATTAATTATATATATATATTTACACAAAATATACATATATTGAATATTACACCAATATTCCCAAAATACCCTTAAAATCAAATCTGAATTTAATTTTAAAATTTAAGGGTCTTACAATATTATTAACTAATCCTGTAATTTATTTTAGGTCACATTTTTAAATAATTTTTTGTTATGAAAATAATTTAGGTTACATTCAACCATTTAGCATATACATAGTGAACACGTGTAATGTTGTAGTGATAAAAAATAGGCAAAAAAATGTTCCATCCATCAATTGTGTTGCTCTCAAATAGTTCATGTAAATTGTGGCAAACAATGATAAAGAAGAGAACTTTGAACTAGTATTGTAATATACCGGAAAAAAAGAGTGAAGAGATACATTATCCATGATCAAGACACGAACCATCTTTTGAAATCAGAAAAACAAATAAAATAAAATTTGAAAAGGAACATACATTGAACTGTGATATTAGAACATGTGATTAAGACTTGGACCAATAAAAATATATGACTGTGACATCTTGTTGTAGATGGAGCATCAAAGATCTCTTTCTATATTATAATATATTATATTGTAAACCACTGTTACTTTTTTTTTACTGAACTATAAATTATTGGTCTGAACTCTAATACTATAGATAATTAAAAAACGATTTTTGGAGTTGGGAATGTGGCATGTGTACTATCGAGTTTTGAAGGGGTATGCATTGTCAATTAAATTGAGAGATTAATAAAAATTTATAAAGTAGTAATCGTGAATAAATGTTTGAGTGTTATTAGTTTGGAGTAGGAAAATTAAAGAATACTAGGAGAATGAAAATGTGGTTTGGAGGTTTGAGAGTGTGATTTAGAAGGTGCCGATTAATTTGAGAGATTAATTAGAATTTATGAAATAGTAATTGTGGATAAATATGTGAACGTTATTGATTTGGAAAAGAAACATCAAAGAATATTAGAATATTATGAGAGTGAGAATATATTTTAGAGGTTTGAGAGTATGATTTAGGAGGTGACACATCATATTATGTGTGATGTGGCACAAATAGAATTACTTGGCACACAAAGAGCTTGAGTGTCCATGTGAGTCTAATTTAATATATTATAATAAAATCCAGGTTATGAGAGCATCGTTATTGAGTACTTGTGCTCTTGATTTGGTTAGGAACGGGTCTCCTCCTCACCACCAATATGCTCCTATGGTGAATTATGTATGTCATCTTCAATTGGATTAATGAAATATTTCCTCTAAGGGTTTAATGATACACTATAAGTGTGTAAAAAGTTTTATACTAACAGGTACTATACACCGTTAATTGAGTGATTATTTATCGATAGCATTTATAAATTCTTAATAAAATAGTAAAATCAAATGTTTATACCTATTGTCGTATAAAATTTGTTTACACCATAATGTACCGTCTATTTTCTCTTCTTTTAATTATACTACTGGAAAAACCAACAAATATGCTACCTGACTTACTAAGAATAGACTCGGTTGGTATAAATTAAAAGTGATTTTGATATTTAATATTTATGAATATTAATATTTTACTTTTTCCACTTTTTGAATGAGATATCTTCATCAATAATTATTGAATAGATAAGAATAAAATATTTTAAACACTTAAAGTTTAAAAGAGATTTTTTATTTATCTTTCTTCTATTCAAAATAATTTTCTTAAAAAATTAATCAAAATAACAATTTCATTTTTAACATAAAAATTATTTTAAAGAAAACTTACACACAAACATAACTCAAACATTAAAAGTATTTTTTTTTTTAATCTTATAAGCAACAAACCTTTAAATTATGGGTTATCTATGTCTAATACATAAGGTGGAATTTGGTTCCTCTAAGATGAAATGTTAGAGAAACGAGTAATTATTAATATTTAATATTAATCACTTTAGAACTAACAAAACAACATTTTTTGTATTCTTGATATATGTCGTATATAATAAAAAGTATTTTAAATTTAAATAAGAATAAAAACCCAAAATGAAAATATATGCGTCCCACTCCTCTAATTTGGGATCCAATTTTTTTCAAATATATAAGCTAAACCACAATTGAAAATGTAGGATTTTGTCATTTTAGTTTATGACTCAATCAAAAATTCATATTAGTCGTTGAATTATCAAAATAGTCATTGAAAAATATAACTTACTATGTTAAAAGTAACTGAAAGATATAATTTACTGTTAAAATAGTTCTTGATCGTTATAACATTAGAGACTAAATTGATTGTCGTTTTGATAATTTGAGAACTAATTTGAATTTTTAACTCAGTCATAGACAAAAAAATGACAATGTCTTATATTTTCAGATATCAAAATAATAGTTTACCCCAATATATATATATATATATATATATATATACGTCAGCTCAAATAAGATTACACTCTTATGTCCTTAAATTTTAGCTCAAGTGACAAATGTCTATATTGTAGCTCAAATGACAACTATGAAGGTTCGAACTCGAAACATCATAGTTGTATGAATTAATTATGGTGTAATTTCCAATCTCTCTTAAAATATAAAATAAAAAAGATTAAAGTCTTACATAACTAATAAGACACTCTAAAAAAATAAATAATATAAACTATTATTAATAAATAGATTAATTGATATTATATTTACATAATATTTATAATATTAACTATTATTGATTTATTCATTTTATTACTTCCAACTATCCACTTATATTGTCTAGAAAAAAACTCCCATATCCACTTTTGACCAAAGGGTCCCAAAGTTTGTGCCCTCATTTTTTAACACAATATCCCTCCATCATAGTTCCAGATTCATGCAGTTAGAATTCCCCTAAAAAACTGCACTAAAACCTTTAAACCACCAAAGCATCGTCTCAAACAAGCATCATCGATCATGAGGTTAAGTCCAAAAACCACCAAACCAAGCAATCAATATTTTCTAACCCCAAATTCTAAGGTGAAGAACCCCACAATATCTCGGCACTAACATTGACAAACTCTACATCTGATTGAGAAGCCTCTTTCACCAATCTCAACATCTCCAATTTAACCTCTCTTTTCTCTTCACAACTCAAACCTTCACCAACTTCCATTTGTATTGCAAACCTCGAAACACAACCATCAAAAACACAATCATCAAAATCCCTTCTTTGCAAATCCATTAATATCTTAACCAACTCATGTTGCAACATAGTTTCAACAACTTCCTTTCTCCCAATATAACCAAATTCAAAAACACACTCCAACGCAGCAACACAAAGACACAAATCATTCGACAACAAAAAAACAACAATTTTAGGTATCTCTCCATTAGAAAAAATCTCATCAACCAAAGGACTTCGAATGAATCTAACAAGCGAAGAAAGAACCCTTATAGAACATTCAGAAGCCATTGCTATCAAAGCCTTAATCGTTGAACCCATTAACACTAATCCTACAAAAACATTCTTGTTGAATTTCACCAAATCCGCTATAGCCACCGCCGATTCTTCTCGAACCCTTTTCGAAATAAACGGTTCAATCAACTTGTTTTCCAAAAGGGTAAACAATTTTGCTTTCAAAATCAAATCTTGAAACTCCAAATCGAAACCTTTCGATAATCTCTCTTCAAACTCGATCAAAACCTTAACTTGTTCTTCTTCGTTTTGATGATGTTCTTGCAGCGTGTTCACGAGGTTTACAACGATTACACGGTCCAAGTAGATTTGAATTTCGGATTCCAATGAAGATGAAGCTTGTGAAATTTTGTAGGCAGTGATTTGGCGTTGAAGGAGTGATCGAAATCCGTAGCCTTTGAATTTTTCGAGATTTTGGATTAAGGTTTTGAGTGTGGAGAGGGAATTGGAGAGGGTATGAAGATTTGGGTGAGTTGAGAAGATAACTATGGCTTTTGATTCGAGCTCTAAAAGTGCTTCAATGGCGGATTTTGAGTCGGTTTTGAAGAGAAAGGTGAAAGGGTTGGTTTTAATTTGAAGATGTTTGGAAGCTTCTTTGAGGGATTTGAGAAGAGTTAGGATACGGTGGTTAGAAGGATCATCGTTGTCCATGGATGAGAGAAATTGAAGAGAAGAAAGTGGAAATTGAGTTCATTTGTTTGTTTGGAAGGAAAAAGCTAGAAGGATAGAGAAATAGGAAAGACAAGAAAGGGAAGTGAAAGGAAAAACAAAACTCAACTATCAGTCATTTCATCGGTCATTCTCATCAATGGACTGGACCAACCAGTGACTGATTCATGTAAATATTATTTTCTAACAAGCATAATATTTTATATTTTTAGGTTAATTGTAATTTTAATTTTTCAAATTTTTGAATGTAAAAATAGTAATATAACATATTTTAATTAAATTGATATCTTTTTCGACGATTTAGATTTATTTTCAATGAGTTAATTGTTTATTTATTATTAATTATATTACAAAAATAAATACTTTTTTATGTACAAATTGCAATTTTTAGAGGTTTTGTTATTATCATATAAGTGTTTGATGAAAATATAAGTAAAATTTGACTATTTTTACTTATAATTATTTAAGACTAGAATAGTAGTTTATTTATCTAAATATCTCACTTTTAAAAAATATATACTAAAATATTTTATTTTTTTTCATTTTGAGGATGTCGCATACCTGCGATATGTTCAAAGATAATTTTTATTAACTCAATAGAAGATGAGATGCGATTATTTACACATTTTAATTTTTTTTATTGATTTTAATAATTATATTATTTATTATTTAATAAATTAAAAATAATTAAAATATTTAAAAAATTATACTATTAAAAAAATTTGAATTAAAGAAAATAATGCGTTGAAGAGGAGATGTGTTAAAACAAATAAAATGTTATATTATTTTAACAACTATCTCCTATTTTGTAGATACAATTATATTATTATAACAACTCTCTCCTCTTTTACAGATAAAATAGTCACTTATTTCTATTTTGTTAACAATTTCTTCCAAATTTTTTTTTATCTAGATTTGACTTTTTTTGCACGAGTTGAGATTATTCTAGTTCATCACTTTAACCACATTCTATATGTGGAACTGAAGGTCATTTAAGTGGAGATCATTAATTTAATTTTGATGTATTTTTTCTTGTTCTATTTAATGTATTTTGTTTCTTGTTATTAATATAATTCACTCTTTTAATTATAATTATTTTTATTTTTATTTATTAGATCCAAATACAAAGCAGAAGGATGTTGTTAACATGATAGAATTAAGTGGCTATTTTATTTATAAGAAAAAGAGTTGCTATAATAATATAAATGTATTTACAAAATATGAGAGAATTGTTAAAATAATATAACACGTTATTTTCATTCTTTTTCCTTCAATTTAATGTATTTTATTAATAATATTTTATTTTATTTTTAATTTATTAAATAATAAATAATCTAATCATTAAAATAAAAAGAAAAAAATTAAAACTTGTAGATCATTTTGATGACTTTTTCTAAAAAGTCAGATATTTAGATAAATAACGCAGAGTAATATATATCATGGGTTGATAAATGAAGAAAAGAGAGACAAAAGCTATGGAATAAAACAAAGTTTACTACATCTAATTTTATCAAAATGAAAATTTAGAGTAATTTGAGGAGACGAAACATCCACAATAGTCCAAAATAAGCTACCAAGACGACCAGTGTTTTTTAAAAGGATATTAGCAGAATTGTTAGCTTCATGATAAATGGGACAAATAAAGACATTCAAATTTAGGGCTCAAAGGAGATAAAGGATCTCAAAGAGAATATACAGAGCACAAGCAGAAGGATAACGATTATGAACCAATTGAAGCACACTTTGGAATCAACTTTAACAATAAGGAAGAAATAGAAAGTAGTGGAGGTTCCTAAGATTCCATCGGATTCTCTAATAAGGGCAACACCAGTCGTCTTCTTCTTAAGGGGGAGTCATCACATTCAACTTGTAATAGATCTTAAAGTAGGTTATATTACTTTTTTTTACAACTATTATTAGTTGTTATTGGCGAATATGTGGTTGTTCAATTAAGAATGAACTATTCAGATTTTAAAGCAGGTTATATTATTTTTATTAAATAAAAAATATGAATTTCAAATTTGGACAATTTTGACGGCATGGCAAATCAACAAATCAGAGTAAGTTAGCTGGCACCTGGCAAGGTACCTAACTTATTCAGAAAGTTGAGGCGGATTAATATTGGGGAATTATGCAGAAATTTGATTTCTAGACAGTGCGATGTCAAAATTAAAAGTATTACGCACGATTGTGACAAGGTTTCTTGGTGTCTTTTATCATAGTTTTTTTCAATCTCTCGATTTTTTAATATATTTTATATTAAAATTTATATATTAAAATATTATACTATTTTTTATTTTTAGAAGGTCGTATTTCTGTCCTGTAATTACATAAAAGGTGATATTTTACTTTGCAGGTCGCATTCTGAGAATACGACCATTTATAAAAAAATATTAAAAGGTTAGAGATGGTCGCATCCTACGATTCGATCTAGAAAAAAATCATCATTCACATGATTGCAAGGCATGAATGCGTTTTTCTAAAAAAAAAAGTAAATATTTTGATATATAAATTTTAGTATAAGATATATTAAAAAATTTTAAGAAAAAAAGAGAATATATGAAGAAAAAAAACTTGTATCATGTCTTGAAAACCTTATCCTTTTACTAATAGTACTAGCATGAATAATAATGTAAACCATAGATATTTCCGCGAGTCTATTCCGTACTCTCCTAAAATAAAAATCACATAAGTGTTCTTTTACAAGATATAAGTTTATGTCAAACTAGATTTTAACTCGCACGCTACGCGATAGAATTTAATATATTAATGAATATAAAATAACAATAATATGTAATTTAAAAATAATGTTATTTTTATTTTAAAATAGAATATACTTCCGCGTTTATGTGCCTAAAGGTAAATATATTGAAATATGAGACTATTCATATTATATGATAAAGGAAAAAGTAAAATATTGTTGACTAATACAATTAATGAAAAGTATATTAAAATATGAGACTATTCATAAGATTTTACAACCTTAGAGATGTAATTTTTGTCTTTAATATTTTTTCAACGTGGAATTGATTTATTCAAGCTTTTTGGTTTCACTGGAGTATTCATTTTAATAATATATTTGTTAAATAGTTATGGATTTCTTTATTGTTGAAGTTTTACAATTAACTATAATATATTTTTCATGTTATATGTAAGACCCTTAAATTTTAAATTAAAATATGGATTTAATATCAAGTGTATTTTGAAATATATGTAAAATATTTAATATATGTATATTTATACATATATATAAATATTTTTGAGACTGTCTAAAAATTATTCGACGAAGAATAATTTAATTATATTAACGAAGAAATACCGGGCAGATTATCCGGCAACAGAGTTGCGACGGGAGTGTTTAATTTCTTGAGGGTCAAGTAAAATTATTATAATATTAATATGTGTATAGTAGGTAAGGAGTATGCCTACATATATATAGATGTCATGAGAAGGCAAGGGAATCTGAAACATAAGCAGAAAACAGTTTCCTAACAGCCGTGTATCCTTTTCTTCCTCTTCCCATTCTGTTATTGTGTTGGTGGTAACAAAAGAGCATCCTCAAAAGTCAAATTACTTGGAAATCCAAGCGTCGAAATAGAAAGTGTCAAGAAGGAAAGTCGTTCCTCTCATCTTCACGGTGCTAACGAACTAACTTTAGTAGTGACGACGCGAGCGAGAGTGTCGCCGGTTTTTGTTGCGGTAACAGAAAAGAGCAAGAATACTTAACTAAGGTAAGGAACACCTTCCAACTTTCTAGATTGCATTTAGGGCTGTAAATGCATGTTTGATGGATGATTGTTATGAGTTATGTGTGTGTAAAAATGGTGTTGTTGTTTTGATACTGAAACTGCCTTGCATGTAGTTATGGATGATGGAAATGCATGTGGTTGAGCTGTTATGTGTTGTTACTGCCTTGGTTGATGCCTTAATGCATGTTTGTGAGTTGTTGTTGTTGTGCTGTTTCTAGTTGCTGTCATTGATGTTACTGTCTTGCTGTTGTTGTGAACGAAATCATTGATACTGTGTTGAAGATGTTTTGGGTTTTGGTGGTTAAAGAAGTTGTGATTATGTTTTGGTGTTTGTGTTGGTTTTTCAAAGAAAAAAGTTTGAAAACATGTTGAAGTTTTCTAGAAAATCTCACTGTTTTCGAAGGTGTATTCGAATACGGTACTAGTGTATTCGAATACATTCCTGTAAATTTCCAGTTTTATTCAAAGTTTGAATGTCGTATTCGAATACGACACTCCGTATTCGAATACAAAATACATGATTTTTGCTATGGCTTTAGCATCTGTATTCGGCTACGATCTTGTCGTATTCGAATACAGGATTGCAAGTTTTGCTACTGACTTCGCATCTGTATTCGGCTACGACCCTGTCGTATTCGAATATAGAATTGCTGATTTTGCCACTGTTTTTGCATCTGTATTCAGCTACGACAACCTCGTATTCGAATACAGAAATGCTGATTTTTCACTGTTTTGGCATCTGTATTCGAATACAAGGATACTGTATTCGAATACAGATTGATTTTTTCAAAAACTCTATTTTAAACATTGGTTTATGCACTTAAAGAGTTGGGAAACATTTGGAAGGTATATGACAAACTTATGTGAAGTTTTTGAGATGGTTTGAGACGGTTTGAGATGGTTAAGGTGTATTTGGAAACATTTGTAAGGCATGTGATGAATTAAATAAAGTTCTTGAGATTGCTTGGGGTGGTGATAAAGTGTGTGGGTTACACATTACATTTGCATACTGGTTTCAGTGAAGAGAAACATAGCATGCTCATGCATTGCATAGTCAGGTGGTGACCGCGATGTGTCACAGAGTTGATGCGGTGACTGTGATGGACCACGAAGTTAAGTAGTAACCGTTATAGGTTATAGAGTGGCCGCGTGTTCGTGGTGGTCCATTCAAATCTGTAAATCGTGTTGGTCCGTGAGAGACTGCACTTGTGCTGGTCCGTGAGAGACTGCACGAGTGCTGGTCCGTGAGAGACTGCACCTTGGTAATTCCAAGAGTTGTGTACATTTACATATACATACTGCATTGGGATGGTTAACTGGTGAGTCATGAGTGGCTATGAGGTGATGAATGGAAATCGATGTGTGCAAGTATCTTATGAATTCTAAGTGCCTAATGTGTGATTATGATTGTCGATTATATTTGTACTTGCAACATGATTTAAATGTTAAATTGGTTGTCTTGCAAAGATGTAAATGTTATACATTTTTTTTGCATACGTATTCATTCTGGTTGTCATAAGCATTGGAACATGTCATAAATATACTTGTTATTTTTTTTTTACATAAATGTTATGTGGTAATTGTTAATTTCGGTCGGTGACCCCTTAAAATTATTGTGGAAAATTGGGCTTTGCCCTCAGATGATTCCCAAACCCGTCCCACCGACGGTTGCATTAACGACGGAGACGTCATTAGTTTTCCTTGATATTCACGTACATCGTATTTGTGGACAACACAGAGGGACTGACAGCTGAGTGAAGACGATAATTGTAGAGGATGCGGTGGAAACCGTGCTACTGTAGCTTTAGTGCATGATCAGTTTAGACTTGTTGTATAGGGTCTTGAGTTCGGTGGATGTAATTATTTATTTTGAGATAATTGTATATTTTTCCGCACTCTGATAATGTTTTGGTGGGTCCAGGATACAACTTTTGGATGTATTTTTATTTTGGTATATTTTGAAAGATCAATTTCTCAAAACTAATTTACTCGTTTAAAGTTATGATGTAAGTATTTAATTACGTTCGTCATTTAAATTACGACGTATTATTTTTTGAAATGACTTAATTTTAATTTTATTTTAATTATCTTGAATTAATTCCGAAATTCTTTTATTTATTTTGGTTGAAAAAAAAAATACACTCGCGCTGTTTAAAACTCGGGGTGTTACATTATATAATTTATATTAGTTTTGAAACATTGTATTTATAAATTTATGTACTTTTTGACATTTTCAATTTTATACGTTCATGGTAATTATATCAATCTCATCTAAGCATGTACTAAATAATATTATGTACCTTGCGGTTTACTATAATAGTCATTCATTCGTGACTGGTAGTTTGTTAAAACAATATTATAATAAAATTCAAAATATTAAAACAGTTATTCACATGTGATATATATGAAAAGATCAACAAAATATAAATTTTTTAAAGTTCAAAAACCTTAAATAATAATAATAATAATAATATTTTTTTACATAATAAAAATGTTAGTTACACAAAATTGTCAAGCCAAATAAAAATTCAATATAGAATGTAACAAAATTTTATAGTTATGGTATTTTGGATGGAGAACAATTTCAATTACTTTAACTATTGTTTCGTTTAAATAATTAGAATGTGAAATGAAATTTTCAAATAATTATTTGACACACTCAAGAAACTTCAAGAGGGAGTTGCAAAAAATTATAGGCAAAAAAAATTTGTGGATGTTTAAGACATAAAAAATTTCGAGTGAATAGTGAAATAGATAGAAGTTATTCATTTTCAAATATTTAATATTATTTTTTTTTGGATTATGATTTGTGTTTTTTTAATTATAAAAAAAATGATATGAGATATGCATTCAACATCATAGGGAAAAAAACTCTACTCCTATATAATAATAGTTATATATGATCTTGAATAATAATTGACAACGGGAGAACAATATTATTGAATATCTGTGAACTGAGAATATGTCACACAAATAAGTGTAGTTTGATTGCATTTTATAATGTTGTTATCATTGCAAGAGAGTAGTTGAAAAACAAAAGATAGATCTTGATGTGCGTATGTAATCAAACTTTTATGATGCTTTGAAGATATCACATGGTTTGTTCTTTTTTGTATGAGTTATTGAAATCAAAGTTTTAATGAGTAATTAGGACCTCTTAAGTGTATTGAATTTGAGAATGGGTAAGAGAGAGGTTGAAGAATAGAAAATAGATATTGATCTGTGTATCTAGTCGAACTTGTATTGTGATGCTTTGAAGATGTGAGATGGTTTGTTGTTTTTCGTAGGAGTTATTGAAATGAAAGTTTTGATGAGTAATTAGAGCGTGTATCGATAAGTCATTGAGTAATAAATTAAAGCTGAAATTGCATAACGTATGGAATAATTGTAACTGCAAGTGAAAATGTTTGTCTTACATATTAGAGAAACAAAATAGAATGAAAGTAGAAGATGGAAAAATAATGTAATTTAGAAGGTTCTGCATAAGATTTTTTGTGAGTTGTCAAATATTAGAGGATGTGACATATATTAAAATGATTTGTCGCAAATAGAATTTAAGGTTCTATTTTAATATATTATAATAGATTTGTAATTCTATACAAGATAAGAAAAATATTTAATTTAAAGTACTAAAACATCCAAGTGACACAATTAATTAATAGTCAAGTTGTAATTTCAAAATATAACAAGATATTTTTTAATCAGCTAATAAAAATCATAGATTGAGTATTAATAAACAGTATTACAAACTTATTATTAGTAATAAAAGTTGTAGATTATAAACTTATGTACTTTTATTAATCAATTTGTAATTTCAAAAAAATAGTAGAATATTCTCTTTTACAAAATGAATTATCGTATAAATATCTCATATTTACATAGAAAATGAAATACTTTTGTTTGCTCACACTTCATAGTTCATACATTGGATTGTCTGATGCAGCAGCAATCCTCCATAGTCAGGCTCACGTATGCAATTGAGTGAATCACCATCATTCTTCTAAGATCATATATGGCTTGTATCATAGATTTGACGAATCACTATCAACCATAGGATTTCTAAAGAGATTTGAGTTGGATGGTAGATTATGATTTCGATTAAATTTGATTCTGTTGTACCATACCATCAGTGAATTTGTGTTAGTGTCTTTGAGATCAATTTTTTTCTTTGAAATATTTTTAAAAAGGTAATAATTTTTAAAAAATAAACTCAGCCAAAGTAAGAAGTCTACTAAGGATCGCGGTACTTATGCTGCGGAGTCCACCTCAAATGCAAACTAATCTTTCCAGATTTAGCATCGTCCAGAAGAAATGTTTCATCGTATTCCCCTTCTAAGATGACCTTGGTTAGTGTCATTATAACTTTTCCCATTTTTTCCTGGAAAAACAAAAAGAAAACACTCAATATGATCCTATTCAAGAAAAATGCAGTATAATATTGAGATGAAGATGACAAGCTGATGACTTGGGGACACAACATATAAGATGAACATTTCCATAAAAAATCACATACAAGAAACAATGCTATGAACAACATATATTTAAAAAGTAGCTAGTACTCCTCTTACTTCTATAACTTGTACGACTTTTCTTAGCAAAAAAGAAAAATATTGTTGAATTCATTATCAACCGTTTGCAATAGCTAATTTACAATTTCTGTAATCTTATGATCCCATAGTTCATAGAGTACTTTGAAACAAACAACTTCATGAAGACAAAATTAAGAGGTATCACCTTGCCAAAGGTATCATGATCCCATAGTTCAACAATTAACATGTCATGTAAGCCGTCCTCCACAACAAAGTCAAATGTTTGATTCCATACTGGGTTTAGGGTTTCATTTACAACCTGGGAATACAAGAAACATTGTTTAATCATTTATAACTATGTAGAAATCAGTATTTTCACGTACAATCAATTCAATATATTTGGCATGTAAATTCAAACCAAAATATTTTCTGTTGCATTTTTAACTAGTATGAATTTGAAATTAATTCAAACTGCTAATCGATTTACTCATTTGATTTTATCTTGTTATTGATCAAATTAAACATAAATATTATTAAACATTCAAATATAGCAAAAGTGTCAAGCCAAGAATATCTTAAATCTTACTCTGGTTTTAAGTTTTTTTTCTGATTTTTTCAACCCAAGAACAACAAATGGGTCAGCCTTGCCCAATAAGTCCACTACAGGCAAGTCTTCAGCTGAAATTACTGTGACAGATAGAACTCCTCTTACTATGACGTTGCTTTTCCTCGACCGTGATGATTTTGAAAGATCCTCATCCTCTGCGTCACTAGCTCCATTCTTAAGGGTCTTCTCGTACGAGGTTAATGAGTAATCAGCGTCAAAAGGGCTCTTCAAGCTGTTTTCAACTCCAAATGGGCAGTACAAGAGCTCCAAGTGCACCTATATTGGGATGGTAGGAAGCTCAATAAGACTTATGAACTACTATAATATCAATCTCTACAAGAATATTAGAATGTTGTGAGAAGACAAAGAACACAAATTGCAAGTAATGAAGAAAATACTAGATTAATTCTGTAAGTTCTCTCGGATATTTTATGCAAAAAAACTTACAGCTTATGTGAAAACAGTTTTACTTTATTTTATTTTTTGTAATAGAAATAGCTTATTCATAAATATTTATATGATAAGTTCTTATACTATAAGAGTTTAATTAATCAGTGTCCATAAGTTTATATATGCCACCTTGCCAAGCTCTACACAAACTGGCAGTTGCCATCTACAGGCTAGAATGCTAGATGAATGAAAAGAAAAAGTCAAGAAATTGCTATCTTACCTCACCCCTGAATTTGTTATCTCTGTGGACCTCCAAATCCTTAACCAATTTCAACCACACATCCTTGACTTTACCAGGTTCGAGCTCCTTCAAGGAAACTTGGGCACAGCCAATAAGCTCAGCTGCCTGAATGCCTTCGTCATCGAAGATTCTTATGGTCAAGTGCTGTGTTGATATATCTTCAATAATGAACTCAAAGTGCTCATTCCATATTGGGTTCAACTGGTTGTTCTGAACATCATGGCCATCATTTGGATTACAATTTACTACCACACACAATGATCAATAAATAAATATGTAAAAGTTAAGGAAGGTCTTACAATTGTTTTACTGGTTTTGGTTTTGTCACGAAGCGGGCGTACAAATATGACAGCATAAGGATCAGATTTCCCAATCAGATCTTTATTCGCCAAGTTCTTTGCTTGCACTAGTTTTACATCTAGTGTTCCAACTGGTTTCAATTCTAGGTTACTGTGAGAGGAAGAAAGGGCCAGTTAAAGGTCAGCCTGAATTCAAGCCCAATCAAATAGTAAAAAGGAAAAGGCTAAAGATAGATTTTGTACATAATAGCATTTTTAACTTAGAAGTTTTAAAACTTCTACTAAATCCATTAAGGCCAATACAATAGTAATTGTTGGACCACATCCCCAATTAAAAAAGATATTTTCAATAGTATTATCATTTTATTGTTATCAGTACTTATCAAACTTTCAGATTCCTAAAACATAACTTAGAAAGTAAATAATCCTATACTCATTTTGCTAAGAAAATGAAAATGAGCTTTTAGATACCTGTAATCGCCTGGTATAATTGGTATAATTTTGCGTACTGGCCAAGTTATAGAGTCTTCAATGGCATCTCGAATTGTTTCCTGAATAAAAGACAGGGTAGGTTGTTACTTAGGAAGAGTGTTGAATGAGTTACCAAGAAATTGATTAATGCCATGAGCCATCATATGCCTAACTTGTTTATTAATTATATACCTCTGCTATTCAAACCTCTGCTAACAAAACATCAGAATCAACAATTGAGATCCCCGGAAGAGTTGGGGAAAAAGAGTGAAAAGAAGTAGAAGCAATACCCTTAAAAACATTGGATATGTAATTAAAATTAATACACAACACTAAAATTTGTAAAACCATAAAACTACTAAAAATTATTAAACGAGAAATTTTTCATCTAATGACTGACATTGGTCTATTATTACACAACTAGGAAATATTGTGCACTCGTGAAGATTGTGTTCATGGCTCACTGTTTGATAGTACAACATATCCACAAACTACCATAAAAAATTAAATTGCTTGTACCTCTATAGCATCAGATATTCCCGGTAAAGATGATATATCACCCCCAACAACCTTAAGAGTAAAATCCAGAGCTTTCTGTTTGCAGAACAAAGAAAAACAAAGAAGTGAGGTGGTTGGATTTTTAAGCTTACACGTAGATGAATAAACTCTCATTAACTATAATCTGTATTATGTTGCTAGAACTCGTTGAAGTTAGTTTTATTCCAGTTACTCGACATCAAAGAGCAGAGGTATCACCAAAGAACCTCGGCTAATTTGCCCTTCCTTCAACCTGTTGAAATATTCGCATTTTCTCCTAATATGAGCATAAGTTACACAGACGGTATAACTCACCTTTTCTCTCAGGGAAAAACAAATGGCTCCAAAAGCAGGGAACTCATTTACCAGAGGTTTGAAGATCAACCTGAAAACCCCAGTGAATCCAATATTTTTTACCTATATAAACAAGGTGCAATGAAAGAGAAATAATAGAATGATAAGGAATAGCTTATAAAAATTGGCATATGCAAAATCAATAATGATGCCACCAATTTTATGTTTATATTAAAGGATAGGGATATGCAATGAGGTGGGATGATAGTAAATTCTATTCTTTGGATGTTTAAAGTAGGATAGAGTGGAATGTTTCTATTCTTTGGATGATAGTAGTTTGGGGGTTTATGATGAAACCAGTTTCTTTTCGTCATTTCATGAAAAAAATATTTAAATACTGAAATGGTAACTTCATTCCATTTTGTTTCATCTCATTTCATTCTATTTTACTCACTATTATATATCTACATACAACCTAATAGATTGAGTTGCACAGTCCATATTATTCGTCCATGAAAGGTTTGCAAATCGTTTGCCAATAAAGATAGCTGAAGCCTATATGATATCTCGATGTTTTGTATTACAAAATGGACATATGAATCGAACTATACATTTCTATAAAGCATTGGAAGATAAACATGTCTAGATAAACAATGTAATTGAAAGTAGAAATTATTCACCAGAACTAGTATGACAGCCTTCATTTGATTTGGTAATATAATATTTTTTTCTATTATTTTTTTATAAAAAATATCACATAATTATGTTTTATGAGAGAGAGACATATTTCAGATAGATTGAAACTTAATGCTCAAAGCCATCATAACAAAGATTTGTGTATCACCTGCACAGGCAGTACAACACCAACTCTGGTTTTAATGTCAAGAACAATATTGGGGTTACCATCCCACTGCATGTCAAACTCCATTGTCACTCCATTAGGCCCACTATCCTCTTCAACAATTGAAATTCCTATTTCAAACAGCATATTTCAGCATAAGTATGATATTGTTGGGATGAACAAAACCAACATTTTAATAAATGGAAAACATTCAGCTCACTTAGTTCACCCTGGTTCTGACTTATGAGTATCATGGAACAAGAGAATCCAAAAGCATAAGCATGAGCCAAAATTGTAAGACCCTTAAATTTTAAAATTAAATTCAGATTTCATTTTAAGGGTATTTTGGGAATATTGGTGTAATATTCAATATATGTATATTTTGTGTAAATATATATATATATAATTAATTGTTTTGAAGTTGGAATTAAAATTATGGATGATGGATGAATTAATTTAATTTCGAGTAATTAAATTATCGGGCCGATTAATTAAGATATTTTCTGTTATTTGCGACGAAACGGATTAATTGCTGGAGGATCAGAAGATATTTTAATATAAGAGTTGGTGAGGTGGCGTAGATATTTGTGAAAAAGGAAACAATTCCTCTCTCCTCTGCTGTGTCAGTTGCATTTAAGTGGATACTTAAGTGAGAAGCTTTTCTTCTTTCCTCTGTACGACAGTTTCTGCTTTATCTTCTTCTTCTTCTTCTAATTTTCTGAGTGTTGGTGAAGAAAAACAGTTTACTCAAAAGTCATCGTTCTGGAAAATCTGAGTGTCGAATCAGAAAGTTTCGAGTACGAAAGTCATTCCTCTTATCGTTACGGAGCTAAAGAACTAATTTTTGTAGTGGCGAACGCGAACGGGAGTATCGTCGGCTTTTGTCGCAGAAGCGTACGAGCTAAGGGAACGTAACTAAGGTAAGGGCACCTTCCAACTTTTTAGATTGCATTTAGGGCTGTAAATGCATGTGTGATGAATGATTATTGGTTTATGTTTGTGAAAAACATGGTGTTATGTTTTGGAAATCATTCTGTGTGTGCTGAATGATGATTCTGGTTCTGATTTTGTTTTGTTAAAAATCAGTGAGGTTATTCTGATTTGAGTGAATCTGTGTTTTGCTGGGTTTTGTTAAAACAATCTGTTGCTGATATTGGATGAAAAATGTTCTGAGTTGAGATTTTAAAGAGTGGTAATTATGATTCTAGGGTTGGGTTGGTTTTTCAAAGGAAATGTTTTAAAAATGTGTTGAAGTTCCAGGAAATTTCACTGAATTTGAAGGTGTATTCGAATACACGCAAGGCTTCTGTTTTCTTCAGATTTTCGAACTTGTATTCGACTACGACCCTCTGTAGCCGAATACAGATTTTCCAATTTTGCTTCTGACTTAACTTCTGTATTCGACTACGACCCTCTGTAGCCGAATACAGATTTACAACTTTTGCCACTGACTTCGCATCTGTATTCGACTACGACAACCTCGTATTCGAATACAGAATGCTGATTTTTCACTGCTTTAGCTTCTGTATTCGAATACAAGGGAGCTGTAGTCGAATACAGATTCGTGTTTTTCATAAATTCAAGTTTTTAACATTGTTTTATAAACCTTAAGTGTTGGGGTACCTTGGGAAGGTTTGTGGTGATTAAAAATGGAAATTTGGTGATAGTTTGAAGTGGTGAGGATGAAGTTTTTGAGAATTTACTGAAGTTGTAGAAATTCTGATTTTTGTACTGTGACAGCCTCTGTATTAGAATACAAGGAGTCTGTATTCGAATACAGGATGTTGATTCTGCCTTGTTTGGCTTCTGTATTCGAATACAATGAAGCTGTATTCGAATACAGATTCGTATTTTTGCCAGAAAACCTCAGTTTTAATCACAGCTTTGAATCTTAACAGTTGGGGAAAAACCTTTGCTAATAAAGAGTGGAACTTTGAGGTAATGCAAAGTGTAATGCTTGCTTGAATGGTTAATCTTTGAATGTGTTGAGATGTTTCGAAAAATGAGGAAAATGCATGAATTTTACTAAGGTTGCATACTGTTTTCAATGAAGTGAAACAATGCATACTCATGCATGGCATAGTCAGGTGGTACCCGCGATGGGCCACAGAGTAATGCGCATCCACGTGCTGATCTGTAGTGATTGCACGAGTGCTGATCTGTAGTGATTGCACGAGTGCTGATCTGTAGTGATTGCACTAGGTACTAATCTGTGATTGTACCTTGGTATATAAGTGTTGGTCAGATAAACGACTGCACTGGTACTGGACTGTAGTGTCTGTACCCTGAAATGCGCAGCCACGTGCTGATTTGTAGTGATTGCACGAGTGCTGATCTGTAGTGATTGCACTAGGTACTGATCTGTAGTGATTGTACCTTGGTTTATGTCAAACGTGCTGGTCTGTAGTGACTGCACGAGTGCTGGTCTGTATGCGACTGCACTGGTGCTGATCTGTATGCGATTGCACCCTGGTCATGAGGGCCGTTAAATTGTGCTGGTCTGTAAGCGACTGCACCTTGGTGATTCCAAGAATTTATGAACATGAGCATATACATATTGCATCGGAGTGTTTGACCAGAGGGTCACGTTTTGATTTTATGTTGATGGTGGAAAATTGTTGTGTGAGTAAGTATTGTTTTGAAATCTGTAATTTCGGATGAATTGATGTTTGTGCTTACATCATGATTTTCATACTTACTTGGTTGCTGTTTTGTAAAGTACAAATGACATGTATTTCAAAATTTAGCATCCTTATTTATCATCATGTACTATGAATATGTTTGATATTCTTGATATAACTGCTATGTGGTAATTGTTATTTTCGGTCAGTGACCCTTTACAATTATTGTGGAATTGGGCTTTGCCCTCAGATGAGATTCAGAACCGTACCCCTGATGTTCATATAACGATAGGGAACGTCGTTAGTTTCCCTTGATCTTTACTTGTGGGCTATGCAAAGAGATGAGCAGCTGGGCGAAGAAAAGACTTGTGAATATTATAATGCTACTGTAGCTTAGGGTATGATCAGAGTAGACTTATGTATAGGGTTTTGAACTCAATGGTTGTAAATATTCATTTTGGAAATTATTGTAAAACTCTTCCGCACTCTGATAAATATTTTGATGTATCTTTATTTTAGTATATTATAAAGATCAAATTTCGATAAATATCTCATTCGATTTAATTGTGATGTTGCTGTTTTAAATTCCTTACTATTTTTGATTACGAAGTCGAATGATATTTAATTTGAATTGATTTTAATTTCCTTGAAACGGAATTCTGAAAACTCTTTTATTTATGTATTCGTTTTAAAAAAAAATAATAAAAAAATACACTCGCGCTGTGTTTTAAACTCGGGGTGTTACAAAAATCATCCATGTTTTTGAATTTTCACATAAACTAATAACAAGCACAAGTACTACATGTAACTACAAAATATATATAAGGCAGCATATGCACACCCATTGGTCATAACCCAAAAGGCAAGATTCAAATTTCACAAGAATATAATATATATCGAACCTGTAAATTTTGGAGCCACAGTGCCAAGCGTCAACTTAGAAAATGTGAGAGAAGACAAAATCACTGGCCTATATTGTTCAAGAATTGGTTCAACATTGCTTTGTATCAATTCAGACGTTGCCTACATGCATTTTCACATTGCAATTTTGCATTATTCAAAAGCCAATAATCCATATAGCCTCATCATCCAATAAAATATATATCCCCAAAGATGACAATCCAAAAACCAAAGTAAAGTACCTCATTGACGAAAGGCCACATCTTTTCTAACTGCATATTTAGCCAATTTAACTGTATTAATGAACAAATTAATATCAGAATCCATATCAAAATTAAATTTGAATGTACTGCAAGTAAAAGTTTACATTCAAATTAACGAGTTGAACTCAACTTCTGCCTCTTAGTGAAGACCACCCATGACGGATAGAACTTTGGAGGTAGAAGTTTTCTAGAATCTTCCACCGTCATCCTTGCAAACTGTGCTATCGTCTTCGCCTATAACAGATTCAAAAACAAGCACGGTAACCGAATTAGAATGAGTAAACGGTCATTTTACACTTCCAGTAAAATGTCATGTCAGTGTTTTTGGGGATGAGTATTTACCGTATAAAATTCTTCTCAAGTGGATCTTCTATTAATAGTATCACGGACTAAACTAACTAATAAAAAATTCATTTGAGTACCCATCTAGGGATTTTTTTTGTAATTTTAATAATAGTACTATTTCATATATTTAAGATTCAAATGATTGTTAAATGAAATTAAAATATCATATATCATAAGGTTCATGTTATTGTGGAATAGAATAGAAGAGAATTAAAATGAAAGTGAATTTGAGATTTTTTACATACCAGATTGGAGCGACGCTTGGATCGGATGCTTTCTTGACGAGCAAAAGCAACGATCAATACAATACCAATGGCGATACCAACAATCATGCCGCTGATGAATCCCATTTTAACTGCTATATGGAAAATGCGATAAGATAATTGCAAAGTGTGAATGATCTGCTTCGTCTTTATTATTGTTGTTGTTGTGTTAGCTCAAGCATGGCTTTCAGGCCATGTTTGTTGGAATTGTAACACATAAACTTTCATTGGCCACTCAAAACAGAAAGAGAGAGAGAGAGTCTATTGATGAGTTAGTTCCGCTTTACATAAAGAGGTGTACGCGCAGGTATTTATTGCTAGTTTAATTAATTAATTAATTAATTTATACAAATATATGCTATTATTGTAAATAAATTGAATAGTGTTAACATTTTTTTTTATTATTCACAAAACAATCAATATAGTTGTTAGTATTATATTAGGAAAGTAAACTTTATAACTTTACCTTTCTAAACTTTGTCTACTTATTTATAGTCATATTATAAATATTATAAGTATGAAATATCTATTATTTTTTAATAGTAATTAATCTCAATCAAAAAATTATTGGAATTACAAAATAGGTTTCTCTCCCTCTCTTAACCAACCTACGATTGTACACATTTCGTTAATAAATAAAATAAAGAGAGTGATATTTTTGTAAAAAATAAAGAGGGTAAAATTCATATTTATGTTTATAATTCTCGTGTAATTAGCTTAGTTGATGATAAACTATATGATATCAAAAGAGATTTAAAAAATATTTTCCAAATTAAAACTCAAAAAAACTAATATAATAACTAATTTACTATATTTGTTTATAAAAAAATAATATCTATAGTCACATTTTAACTTCTAAAAAATAATTATTAAGGGACAAAAAAATTCAATTCATAAATATTAATTATTATTTTACTAAGTAGATTGTTTTTCATTTAACTAATTCAAAAGATATATTAGATATATTAAAAATAATATAACATTGTTATCCATTAAATATATTTAAAAGATAGATGAATCGGATAAAGATTTAAAGAAAATTGGATGAATTTTACATATAAATAGAAGTGGAAAAGTAAAAGAATATAAGTACAAAAAAAAAATATAAAAAAAAGTGCAAAAAAAATAATTGTACTTGAAAAAACTAAAGAAAATAAAATATGTTTTAAGAGTTAAATATATTTTTTATTCCTAACAAGTTGAAAAAAATTAATTTTAATCACTAAAATTTTGGTTCATTTTAATTAATCATTAAATTTAATAAAAACAATTTGATTTTAGTACAAGTTATAATGTAATTAAGCTTTTTTTTAGGGATATAATTAAGCTTTTTATATACTCAAATTTATAGTAATAAAATTATCCGTCTCATGCACAAAAACAAAAATATCCGTTTCAGCTCAAAAATAATGGAGAGGGAAGTCTAGCTTGGTAGAAGATGGAACGAGGCTGAATTGTGTATTGAAGAAGCATAAAATAATATAATAAAAAAAAACTAACAGGAGTTGGCGTTTAAAGATAGAGAAAAATCGCTCCTAATCTGCGCAAAACTTTTCCCTGTTTTTAGCGCGAAATGATGTTAACGCCTTTTTTTGAATGGTAAACAAAAGGCGTGTCCTTGGCCACGTGCCTCTTGCTCTCTCGCGAGGTCCAAAGAGTCATTTCAGTCAGATTTCAGGGTCAAATCCGTCATTGGAGCTTCCACGAGTTCAAATTTGAGTATCCGCACTGTGATCGCTAACAAAAAAGTCTCATAGAGATATCATAACATCTATACCTTCATCACCATAGCTCACATTCCTCTCTCTAACACTCCAAAGTATACAAAGAAAACTCAAAAAATTCCAAAACAAAAAAGAAGAAAGAAAATGGAGATTTGTCATAAACACTTGTTTTCTGCAACTACGTTACTATTTCTAGCGTTATTCACAGTCATCTATATGATGCTTCCTTTGAATTTGATGAAATTCATCATCGACACGAATCTTTCATATTCCGTTTCACTTCATCACTTACGAATAAAGGTTTCCGGCGAGAACGATCACCTCCTTGCCGTTCGACACGCCGGTCACTTAAACGCCACCGTAACGGTAACTAATTTCTCTACTCTCACTCAAACGCCGGCGTGGATCTTAAATAAAAAAAAGGAAAAGAAAAGAAAAAAATAAATATTAGACGCATGCTAGCTAGGTTCAGTTTTTAACTTTCGCAGCATCAATTTCAACTATCGATCGATCAGTACTGTTACTGCTAGTTTAATTTAATTTATTTCTATATCCTTTATCACTGATTAATTAATTAATGTTTTGATTGAACGAGGAGTTAACTATAAGTGATTAAGCATGTTTGTTATTGTTAACAGAGGGAAGTAAGAAAGGTGAAGAGCAGAGAAGAAAAGAGAGAAGAAGGACTGGCACGAGCGAGAGATTCAATACGGAAGGCAGCATTAGGAGATGATAGAAGCAATCTCAGTGTGTCAAAATCACCACAGAACAACGACGGTTACATTCCCGCTGGAGCTGTTTATCATAACCCGCGCTTATTTTATCAGTATATCCTCGATCTCTCCCACATCTTTTTTCTCCTTCTCCTTAATTTTATCTTACTATACTATTTAATCTTATTAATGATAAATTTAATTTATACCATAATACAAAGAAATTCAGAAGTAAGTACCTAAACTTCATTTGTATAAATTTTTTATACGCTTTTAACAACACATTTTTTAAATTTAAAAGTATATAACTTACATGTTAAAAGTAATATGATCAAATAATATAAAGAAATGTGAAACTAAAACAAACGAATTAAATTAAAATGAATATTTTACCATGAAATTTGATATAAAAAAAACTCTCTCCAAAATAAACAATAAATAAAACTAGATTAAATATATTTAGAAAGAAGTTTAATGGAAGTGTATTCTCTGGCATAAAATTAATTTAGACTGATATTTTTTATGACAATACCACATAAGCATGTTTTGTTAGAGCATATGAAAATAACTTTAAAACACTTGATTTTTTTGTTTTCGGTGTAAAGCTCATTGTTGACAATGCATGTTGTATTTCTCTTAAAAAAATATAGTTAATCACATCTAATTTATGGAATTTCAATAAAAATATAAAGTATATTATCTAAATTATCCTCTTTGAATGACTGATAAATTAGATAATTAAAAATGAAAAAATAAATATATTAAATTAAGAGTATTTTAGAGATATCATCGTTAAATATGAAATAAATTGTTGACGGTTTATATTTTATTCTAAAAGATATTTAAATTTTTTACTATATTTCATTTTTGGATGGAAAATAACAAAAAAAATGCACAAATTATTATGTTATCGTTGTATTTATGTTAATAATAATATGAAAAATGAAGTGTAAACACTCAAACACCTAATAGACATCTTGCAAGATAAAAAAATAGTGAGCGAAGTGTTATATTACTGATGACTGGTGTGGTAGGTAAGAAAAAAGATAAAAAGAAAATAAATTGTTAATCAAATTACATGGAAAAATTAAAATTGTACATAAATCCTCTAATAATATCAACGTCAAAGCGTGGACAACTTATTGAGAGCTTTGCTTATAAGTCACCGCTACTATAACACTTTTACTATGATAGATACCATGGTATAGATTTGTGAGCTATAATCTCTATTTTTCTTGCAATATACGATAGCTAAACTCGGTGTGGGGGGTGGCACCGAGTGCGCTAGCATTCATTTGCTTTAAGAGTTATACATAAGCATTGTAATGATAAAAACTTACACAGAAAAAGATGTTGGGCACTACTTTATCGTGATCATTGATATTGTGTTGCCGTCTTTGTGCCACCCCCAAATTTCCATGATTTCTAACAAAATAGTACTAGCAACTAGTAGTAGTATGTTGATATTAAGTTGTCAGCATCCAAGTCATAATCATGGGATTATGGTTAGCAATTACGTTTGCGGCCGTATTAGTCATGCATGATGGCATTTGATCTAATTTGCTCCGCTAGTTTTGGCATATAATTAATTCAATATAATATTCCATGCCTTTTAAGTATTTGTTTGTTTGGTTGAGCAAAAGGAATCGATTTGCTACCCTTATTTTTCAGTTTCATTTCTTTTTTGAATAATTCACTTTCATATTCAACATGTTGTGTCTTGCGCCCACTAATTTCAGTAAGTAACATTCCATGTCTTTTGTGCGTAGTTTGTTTGTTTGTTACATGCATAACTCTTTGAGCAAAATTAAAGGAATTCGAATTCACTACGCTTTCAATTTGGCAATTCTAGTGTTTCAAATATTTATTGGACCCGCCTTTGATATATATGACTTTAATGTTTATGCTCTATTTGTCCATTTTCATTTAATGAAAATTCAACATGTAGACTTATTTTATAATTTTTTATAAAATAGTTATTATATACTTTATTTTTATTGGACGTCAATGTAAAATTAATATATATTGATTATGTTTTTCTTTTTTCTCTTATCATATATATCTTTAAATAATAATTTTTTATTTAGTGATGGTGTTTAATTTTATATACAGCGTTAATTAGTGTAAATATTTTTTATAAGGATAATAATAAAAATAGTAACACTTATCTAAAGAAAATTGAAAAATAATGTTTTAAAACACTAACTACACCCAAGCGACTTGACTTTTTTATTTGCTAATAACAAAAAGATAAATATACATTTATGTGTTTCGTTAATATAGTAAAATATGTAATTATGAAATTTCATAAACTTTTTTTTGGAAGTAATACGGATACATATTATTAATTAAGAACAAATTATACCTTTTTTTTATTATATTGAGACTCAGTTGAAAATATGATGGAATATAAAATAGAGGTAAGCGCACATATATGAAGATAAAATAGGATACATATAACAATGAAAATGACATCAACTAAATGTTAATTAATTTCATTTTAGTATTTTATGTGATTTTTTTGTATTTATTTCATCGTGTCATGGAAAATTTCAAAGTTTACATGAGAATTACAAATAAATCCAATAGGATTGACTTTAATATAGTAGGAAACATCTAAATAGTTTTTTAATAAATCAGGTAAATGTTTAAACAAACTATATATATATATATATATGAAATTTAGGTTTCTTGTTTGAATAAGAGAAAAGCAGGAATCAATACATAAATGTACAAAAATAGACATAACTTCAAATGAATTATTTTGTTGGAAAACTTTGACCAATAAATTATTTAAGCTATAATGTACGTTATGAAACATAGAATTATCAAACTTAGTTTATTTATCTTCTGTTTTTCTTTTCACAGTGAGCTTTTGTCTCAACTCCTTATTTTCATTCTTCTTTAAATCATCCAAACTTACATAAAAGAATTAGAGTAAGCTGAGTAAAACAACTACATAATTAAAAACTAATGATTTTGTTTGACATCATAAATGTTTTATTTTCTTTGATTCGGGCTAGCATCCCTAATCTTGAGTGTTTCCCTTGATTCTAGTTTTTATATACATTCTAAAACATTCATTGTAAAGAATACTACAAAGAAATTCCACAATACAAATATTTCAAATCAAACACAAATATTAAACAATCAAGAAGTTGAAGATAAGGGTGTTTGTCTTCCAACAACTAACAATTAAGTTGAATGTTGTTTATTTAGTTTAGTTTAGTGGATATATGAAATATTAGTTGAATCAAATATGCAATGTAGATCAAAAGAAAATATATAATCGGAAAGAAAAAAAATTGAAGTTGATGTAATAGGAGTTTGAGATGATGGGGTGGGCTTTGTGGAAATAAAAGAGAATGTTAGAAGATCAAAGAAAGTCAAAATATCAGGGAGCTAGTAAATGCATAAGATATTTATAATTGAGTATAAGTTAATATGATATTTGGAATTAGAAGAGACTTATGACTACTTGAAAAATGCATTAAAGTGTAAAAATAAAACAACAAAATAGTTATCACAAAATTGATTTGGAGAAACATACAAAAGAGAAAAGAAAATGATTATTTTTTAGTCGGCTACTCAACATACCATTAGAGTAGGAGCCATGTGGTCCTGACTATCTGACCCTTAAATTTGGAAAATATGTGTGAATGATAAGCAAAGCACACCAGAACCTTCACTAATAATTAAACGATTGTGATAGAAATTACTGTGTTTTTTTTTTCTTCATATTTTGCTGAGTCAATGTCACAATTCTAAGTTCTCGATGGGCTATACTCGAAGTCCTGACATAGGACCACGGGCTCCATCATTCTGTATGAAAATTTCAGTTTTCTTGGAAAAAGGGAATGCAACAGTTAATCCATTTCTTGGAAAAAGGGAATGCAACAGTTAATCCATCCCTAATAACAGCGTTTATTATTATGATTATTATTATTACAGGAGCTACTTGGAGATGGAGAAGATATTCAAGGTGTATGTATACCCAGATGGGGACCTACCAATTGTTCACGATGGTCCTTGCAAGGACATATACTCGATTGAAGGGAGGTTCCTCCATGAGATGGAACACGGAGTTGGAAGGTTTAGAACCAATGATCCTAATGCTGCTCATGTTTACTTTTTACCATTCAGTGTCACACGGATGGTCAAATACCTCTATAATCCATCCTCTAAATACGATATCACTCCATTAAAGCAGTTTGTCTCTGATTACGTGAGAATGATATCTATGAGGTACCCCTTCTGGAACAAAACTCGTGGTGCCGACCACTTCATGCTTGCTTGTCATGATTGGGTTTGTTCCATTCCCTTTTCCATACCTCAAATTTATTTTTATTTCCATCCTGTTAAAAACATTGCATGTTCAAGCATTGGAATAGTCTCGATAATTGATTCAAGATCGAACAATTTAGATTATACAACAAATAAATTAATTTTAAAAATATTGGTCATCAACTTGATATTAGAACGCGAAATTGGTGTCCAACATCGAGACACTTGTGTTGAAATTATGTGATATTTTAAAAGTTATTATTCCATTTAATTAATTTTTCTTTTTGAAAAATATGCTTAAAAATATACTTGAAGACTCTCTCCACGTTTTGAAGTGCTTCCCTAATATTCTGGTCACATTGCCTATAGTTTAGCAACAACCTCGTGCACTATTCTTCTTTTTGTTGCGTATTAATTTTTTTTTTTATATATATATATATATATATATGCGCGCGCGCCTGAGTTATCTTAATAATAATGAATAATCCGTCGAGACGAACATGTTGAATTTGGAGGAGTTGCACAATCTCATGGATAACTATTTAGGACAGTAACTACACGCCTCAGGTTTTTTCTTTTTTAGTCATCCACGAAATTCTTTTGATAATGACACCTAATTAGAATTTCACATTTCCTATATCATGTCACTGTAACAGCACAAAATTTTTACTAGTATAGTCAGACATATACAATTAAACCAAAGCATGAATTGTGTTGTGTTGTGCTTTCAGCCAAATGATTCCAATGTGAATTTGAAGCCATTTTTGTTTGCTTTATTTATATGCAGGGTCCACATGCATCAAAGGGTAATCCTTTCCTTTACAACACTTCCATCCGTGTCTTGTGCAATGCCAACACTTCTGAAGGTTTCAATCCTCTAAAAGATGTAACTTTACCAGAAATTCACTTATATGGAGGTGAAGTATCACCTAAACTCTTTTCACTCCCTCCGGAAAATGCCCCACGTCGCTACCTCGCCTTCTTCGCCGGTGGTATGCACGGCCCAATTCGCCCCATTCTTCTCCGCCATTGGAAAAACAGAGACAGTGACGTTAATGTGTACGAGTATCTCCCTAAAGGCGTAGATTACTATTCCTTAATGCTAAACTCCAAGTTCTGCCTTTGTCCAAGTGGCCATGAAGTGGCTAGCCCAAGAATTGTGGAGTCAATTTATGCAGAATGTGTACCTGTGATTCTATCGACTTATTATGTGTTGCCTTTCAGTGATGTGCTGCGATGGGAAGCATTTTCAGTGCAGGTGGATGTTTCGGATATTCCTAGGTTGAAAGAGGTTCTTAATGCTATTCCAGAGAGCAAGTACAGGAAGCTCAAACAAGGTGTAAGGGCTGTGAGGACACATTTTACTCTTAATCAGCCCGCTAAAAGATTTGATGTTTTTCACATGATCTTACACTCAATATGGCTGAGGAGATTGAATATGAAACTCGTATAGTTTGTACTTAATAAGCATAATAGAGTATACTACTATATAGTGATTTTTTAGTTCTTTTGGATTCAAATAGGAACAAGTGAACTCCAATGTTGGCCACAATTAATGGTATTAAAGGAAAGGAAAACTGTAATTTTTATTAAAATTCCTTGCATGCAGAGAATTCCTCTTTTTCATTATGCTTATATATACTAATACAACATGCTCACGTATCTTAAAATTATAAGAAAGAGAGAGGATCAAGAGAGATTAAAGGAAATTTGGTTGAGAGAATCCAAACTCCAAAAATAAAGGCAAAATTGCATGGATGTCCTTTACCATAACTTTATGCGAAGTTAGTCTTATATATATACTTTAAAATGTTTTCCATATTATATTACATATTTGCTTACATAACCATCAAAAGATATGTTACAAAAAAATAGTTCGCCACTCAACATTACTATTAAAACTCGAGTTGCCAACGTTGTTAATTTTTCAACTACTAACAGTAAAGCAAATCACGTGCTCGATTATTCATTCAAAATGTGATTTTTTGTTTGTCGTATACGATTGTTAAAGTTCTTTTACAAAATATGTGTTCCCTAATAGGACTGTCAGTTTTACGTAGTACTCACCCGTGGCCTTTGGTCCGAGTTAAGATCTTCATTTTTTCTTCATTTCTCTTTTTCATCACTATAATTTTGAAGTATTTTGTAGTATATAAAAATATTTGAACTCATCAAATATCAGAACATTATTATATTTATATGTTCTAAATAATGCTTGCTTCATGCTCCGATTTCGTAATTGTTTTGTTTCTTCTAAATCTCAATTTTATTGTTTAGTGAAGAGCTTTGTAAGCATTTCAGAAGTACCTCGAGAAGAGATAATTCCTTCAAAAAAATTTGCTTCCAGCATGATCTGGGGCAAGCTGGCAAGGAATTGGAAGAGATGTAAGGAGACAAGCAATGGATTCATTGCCATTGGTGCTAAATCTAGCCAAGAAGCTTTCTCAAATTCTGATGCAGAGACGGGAGAGCACTTATGTAACTGCAATACTCCAAATCCAATATGCATGATAATAATTAAACTATACAAGGAAAAAAAAAAAAAAACCTTACTTGTAAAATGCAAATAACTACCTTTAAAACCAATAGTGAATTAGGGTCATATATACCAGTGCACCCACCATTTACCATAAAAAACACCTACATGAAATGCATGATCTGAGATTTGAGTGTAATCAAGGGGGTAAGGATTTTCTTTGTTGATTACGTATTAATAAAAAAAGCTATCAATAGAGATTTCTTACAGCGCTTCACATCTGGCCCAGGATAAAATAGATTCAACCACTTTGGCCAAACTATGTAGTAACAGTAAGATAATATAACTGTGGAAACTAAAAAATGCCTGTAACTATTTTCTTTTTCTTTTTTTTTTTTCCCTCAAAAAGTAGGCGCAAATGAGTATGGCATTTGCAAATGATAGTTCCACTGGACTCTCTTAAACATTTTCATGACAAAATTTCACCCCAACCATTCTAACCCTCCTTACTCCTTTACCCAACATCCTTGCTTGCTCCAACAGTACTACCAGCCAAAATGCCAAAGAAATAACTCAAGAATTACCTCCTATATGACCTAAGAATTCAAGGAAGAATTCAAGGGTGGTTAAACCAGGGTCCTACTGCACCATTCACATGCCCGTTGCTATGGATCCCTACGCCATTAGGGATGATTGAGGGAGGAAGTCCCACAACCATTGGAGGTGACGCAGAAGCATATAATCCATGGCTGTGAGGGTGAGCATGGGGACTCAAGAGAGGGCTTCCAGCTGGACTCCCTTTACGTTGTTGAAGGGCATGGATCTGCCTCAGGCCCTCTTTGTGAATACGTGATAGTGTTTCCAACTCTTTCATTGATAGAGCCTCCAGACCAGCACCATATAACGGGGCATGTCGTGACATTTCCTCCTGGAGTGAGGCCTCAAGGGTGTGGATATATTGCTGCAATAGAAAAACAAGGCGATAAGCTAGCATATTTATCTCAAGATTATGATCATAGACCAATATTTTTGCACATCCAAGAAAACAACATACAACGGCATCGATGTTATTAAAATAGACATTGTACATTATTCTGTGCCATCCAACAAAATACTACAACAAAAGTGATTTTCAACCCACACGATTTTTTAGCTAGACAACTTTAGGCAAGAGAATCAAGCAGTCCAGTAGCGATGGTGAAAACCTGCCTAATATTAAGGATACCTAGTTGAACTCATGCACAGGCATATCTTATTATGGTTTTAAACTCACCAAACAAAACTTGTTCATCATACAACTAAGCATTTGAGAACAGCACTGAAATTGCAGACAAAGCTAGCTACATATATTACAAATAACACAGTAGTTCAAAAGAGGAGTGCCACCAATGAGACATGCTTCAGCTCATATGAATTGTACATGTACATAACAATAAATACGAAAAGTACAATCTCTATGTGAAAGCTAACCTGGCAGGCCTGCAACTTTGATTCCATGCCATCAATAAATGCTTCACACCTAGCAACCTGCTCCTCCTTTTCCCGCTTTTCTCCCTCGGTTTGTCCAACTGTTTGAGTCAATCTACGAACTTCGTCCTCAAGTGATTGCCGGATTTCTTCCCGACTCACGTTTTCTGTTGCAAATCTTTTCGATTCTTCATCAAATCTCTTGCGTGCAGCTTCAGCATTCTTCAATCTTTCAGCAAGTGCATTTTTCTCCTTGACTACTTTCTGCTCAAAATACAAATTACAACTTTATTGAACTTGCCCCATCAAGACATAATGGCAAACTAGTTATTAGTTCAGAACCAAAAATGAAGCACGGGATCCTTCCACAAGTGCATCATTTTCAAGATTTCTGTGTGCCAGAAAATAGATGAATATCTTTTCTATGTTAATATTTCAAGTCCTTATTATATCTCCAGATCCAGTTAAGAGCTTGTTGATAACATTGACAAGCGAGTAGGGAAGATAAAATAACCAAATACATTATTTTTTTCAGGGTTTGTTTGGCTGAAGGGAAATGGAGGGGAGAAATTATTTAAAAAAATTGTTTGGTTCCATTTTTTGGAGAGAATGAGGGGAGGGTGGCAAAATCTAGGGGTGTGCATGGTATGGGTCAACCAGCAAACTCGGATACCCAAACCAACTCATTCAAGTTCGGGTTCAACCCGATCCAATCCATTTAAACCCAAAGGTGTTTGGGTAGTGGATTTGACATTTGAACCCATTGACGTGGCATCTTTTAATTATTTTTCTTTTATTGACATGTTTTAATTTAGTTGTTGAATTTGATTTGGGGATTTGTTGTTAATTTAATTACTTTATTATTTATTTTATGCATTGAATGATTTGTTTTGCTGAAATTTTATGACTTTCTTTAGATGTTCAAGTGTTGAAGTATTGGAATATAATTACATTTTTTTAGAATTAAAAAACTCTTTATAACCCACAAACCAATCCAACTCATTCGTGACCGGGTTGTTTGGTTAGGGTTTAGAACTCAACTCAACTCAAATGAAATGGATCAGTTCGAGTATTGGGTATAGCCAAAACTGACCCAAACCAACCTGTGTACACCCCTAGCAAAATCCCTCCTAAGTAAGTTGTACCCTCTTCCAAAACTAAAAGGAGCAATATGGCGAGGAGAGAAGATGTGTAATAAATGTGTAATAAAATCTTTAGAGATATTGACTAAAATATTATTGCATTAAATGTCAGATGAAATGTTAAAAGGGTTCAAAAATGTAAATTAGCACTTTCCTTTCATTAAAATCCTTCTCCTTCCCTCCTCTCGACGAAGGGTGATATCTCGTTAAAATCTTCCCCCCGCCCATTATTTGAACCAAACAGACCCGCAAAGTAATTTGATTATGACAAGACTCTGATCATACAATATAAGGCCAGTCCAGAGCCCGGAGATGAAAAAAGAGTTGCATTAGGCAATCAACAGCCAGTATACAACTTTGTCCAATCATCATATTGATAATTTGACTAATGATTTAAAGGATGGCTCAGAAAATTATATAGCATAGTGGCTAAAGATTAAGTCAAGGACAGATTCTCTTAAAAATTGAAACAATTATGTGGAGTGTGGACTGTGGAGGCCCAGGAATTGCATGCACTCTATCATGTCCCTGCACACAAAAGCAAGGGCCTTGAAGAGTAGACAATGAAAAATCACACACTCATACTTTGTGCTGAAATTAATTTTTATTAGAGCAATAAAGATAGAGAGGATCAAACTCCTTCATAACAGAAGAGTAACCCATCAGCTAGAAAACTAAATATAAACAAATGGCTGAAAAATATTTTCCAGGAATTGGCAAATACGATGCATGAATAAAAAATTGCCCATATAATAGTTTGAGTAAAGGATGAAAAGAGGGGGGGAAAGACAGCAATGGCGCAGTAAGATAAAAGCAAGGACAGAAATAGTAATTTGATGTTGAAACACCAGTACACCACTGTAAAAGTTGTGGATCCTGCATAACAGAGTATAAAGTATAAAGATGCTTTGGTTTTTGAAACCTTAGCCTACATGCATAAACCTGTCACAGTAGGAATTAACTGCATTTTTACTATTCTTTATTCAAGATGCAACCTCATAAAAAATTTAATAATATTCTGCAGGATCTGGACAGAATCTTGGAACAGTAATGGAAATCTTTAATGAAGAATGAAGAACACTCCCCACACTACCAAAACAATTCCCTTCTATCCAGTTACCAAAACAATGCCACCCCATCTCTCCCTGTTTATTCTACTGTTACAATTTTGTACCCTGTTTAACAGGATAGTAACAAAATTGGTTTAGCAAGCCATGCATAACCATACCTCCAAGCTCGCCTAACCTCCAAATAGGGGGTCTGCTAACATAGTCATTGTAGCACAATTGCTTATAATGCAGTGTTTAACATCAGCATAAATGAATGCTTTTTTTTTTCAATCGTATACGAACAAATGCTCTTTTTGTTTAAAAAAGTATTACGGAACAAATGCTCGTTTTGTTAAAAAAGTAATACCTTTAGTTCATCACGCTTCCGAGACTTCAACTGAGAAAGTTGTGTCTCTGTGTCATGCAAACGATCGTGAAGAACTTTCTTCTCTGCAGAGAGCTTTAATATTTCATCATCCCGCTCTGAGTGAAGCCATTCGAGCTGACTCTCAACTTCTTGAATTTGTTCTGCTCGTTCCTTCTTTTCCCTAGAAAACCGATCTACCTCGGACTTCATTTCAGACTGTTGAATCATGAAGTACATCAGATGTAAACTCTCCAGTATATGAGCTGACCAAAATAAAATTATTACCAAGACAAATGAAATACCTTGAGACGATTGTTTGTGGCCTCGGATTCACTCAGCTTTTGTGATAGAATAGATTTTTCCTTAGCGATATTAGAAATCTCAGTTTTGCTTTCTTCACGTACACGAATAATTTCATCTTCACTAGCACATAACTGGTGCCACAGAGCAGCCCGATCAACATTCGCAAGCTCAGCAACTTCTCGCATCATACTCAAAACAGGCCGAACAAACTCCTGTTCCTCACAGACCAAAGTAACCAAGATATCCAAATCAAAATCTTCTCCGCGGCCATTATCAGTAGTGCTGGTGGTGCGGTCAACAAGCCTCTTCAGCATCCTCCCCCGATAAGATTCATTAGCATACCATCTAAAGATTATCATGTAGAGCAATTTCACAAATTCTTTCACACATAGGTCTCTGGAGAGGGCCAAAGTTTCAGCAAGACCAAGAACTGAAGTAAAATCATCCCTTTGAACTCCCAATTGCTCACAGGCATCTTCCTCTGTTGCACTTGCACCATCTGAATGTTGGAAATTTTCAGAAACATATCGAGTATTATTGTTCAACCTTTGGGAAAGACGACTTTCCAATACCAGGGCTACAGACTGAGCACCTATTGCACCTCGAGCTACAGCTCTCTCAAATGTTTGAGAAGCTTCAACAGCGAGACAAGGAATAGATAACATCTCTAACAATATATAAATATCTGAAAAATGACGACTAGCACGGAAAGCCTCTTCATCAATCATGTGCAGTCCAGTAGCAGCAGCACCATGTTCACCAAATAAGAAAATCCCACACGGAAGAGCTGAGCAACTTTCACCATAATCCTCATCACAATCAATATCCCTCAGTATGGTTTCAGCAACATCCCCCCAACTATTTATAGTCTTGCTCAAAAAGTCAAGGACATAAGGCGACACATCAAGACCTAGACTTTTCAGCCTGACACGAACAGACCTAACCTACATGCATGGGAAAAAATATTGTTACAAATAGTTCATAAATTATCTTGGAATTGGAAACAGTAATAACATGAGATGCCAAACTCATTAATGACATGGCAAAATAGTATTAGATAATCCTATAAAACTCTTTTGCATTGACAATGCAACTAAATTAAACTCTTAGTAATTAAAGAGAAACGGAGCAATTTCCAATTATCTTCGAGCTTACTGCTTCAGGGAGGTGTTGACATTGAGATGCCGCTTTGAATATAAAATCTATTGTTGCAACCAGTGGTTCATCGTTTGAATCCGTCAAAAGCTCAAATGACTGAAACAGAATGCGCTCCCACACTTCACTACCACACTCCAATTGACTAAGAGCCCCAAAAACCTAAGAGAGAAAAAAAATCCATCAAGTTGGTAGCGGTGGAAATGCAGCCAAAGTCAATCTAAAATTGAAGATTGTGTTCCCTGAACATTAAATGTATACGATACGATAAAACAATTCAAATAAGACATTTGGGAAATGAATAAAAGTCTATCTCACAGGTATTCGTAAAGTAGGTTCCGTATCTGGCTGTTGAAGGCGCTCAAGAAGTGCATATGCAGCCAGTGGGTGCTCTGACTGCTCAACCAATTTGGGTACCAAAGCAACAAGGTCTTCTTGCAAATGCTTAGGAGCCTTGTCCAAAACAAGTGCAATTTTCTGTGCAGACTGAGGTCGCCGTCTAGGCTCTGGACAACCTTGTGGAACAGCCCCATCCAAAGCTCTTAGTGAGTTTACAATCAAACCTAAGAGCTCCTCAGACTGCTCTGGCCACTTGGTCTGAAGTTCAAAATTCACACAATCAAAACCATAGATATATTTTACAGAAGTTAAATCTTATGAATGCAGAGTTGTACCTTTGACCGAAATGATGCATTTTCTGAAACAGTGGCAGATGTTTCTGGTGGACAAGTGGACTGTCCAGGAAGAGCTTTTTCCGGAATACCATTCCTATTTAAATCAGAGGTCTGTATAGAAGATGTACTACTGCTTTCTTCAACAGAATCCAATCTCTCACGAACAAGAACTTGTGCAGACTCCACTGCTCTATTTTCATTATCACATTCAAGAGGACTAACAGTTCCACTGCTGTCTGGAGAAGGATTAGAGCATGCATCAACAGAATCAGGAACAGGACCCACTTCAGAAGGCTGGCAGCACTCAACCATTATATCCAATAGTAAATCAATGATTGCTTGCTGTAAGACTTTAACTCCCATCAGCAAATTCATCAAACTTGGGGAAGACTCATCAGCCTCGGTGGCCTTCTTCCCATCACAACTACCAGAGAGTTTTGTAGGTAGAAGCAAACGCTTTACTTTTGCAGGATCATCAAGATAAACCCGAAGTCCTGTCAGAAACCCAGCAATTGCACCAGCATCCATTAAAAGCTTCTCCCTTAAAGTAACCTGTGGCTGCGAATGATTATCTCCATAAGTTAAATGAAATCCAGCTCTGGAAAGAAGATTTCTAAAAATATCTTCTTCATCTCCACTTATCCCTTCACTATCTTCAGAGTCGATCAGTTCATCGGGATCAGTTGTCAGTGCATCCTGATCATCCTCGGAAGCAAAAACCTGTACATTATAAACCAATTTATTAGAGGCACGTGCAACCTAACAATAAGAGCGATAACACAACCAGTAGGTGCAATAAAGTTCATAACAAAAACCTGTAACTTCACAACATGTACGAAGATAAGATGCAAACATATATTTATTTTTTTCTTTTCAGGCATATAATCATATCTTTAGGCTAAGGTATGTGATAGAAATATGCTTACAAGTTTTATTGTACATCAAGATGTTCAAGAGATACAAAATTAATCAACTTCTGTAACTCGTGAGTCACTTATTAAGCTTGTTCCATGCATCTTATAAGCTAATAACAAGCAATTCCAAGGAAGAGGCAATATTTCCTAACTTGCTTATTCCAATCTTACCAGACAGAATATAAGTCAGAATCTGTCAGATGCAAAACCGCAGATATTATATGTTCAATGTGCAACATGTCAAAAGCAGAAATGACAGAGTCATCAAATAAATGTATGTACAGATACTCTTATATCTAAAGCCAAAAACAAGTCTGTTGGAAACTGGTGCCAAATGAAGAGTCTTGGTCTCTCCCTCCAAGAACTAGAGAGCTTGGTCTCTCCCTCCAAGAATTAGAGAGCTTGGTCTCTCCCTCCCATAACCACTCAATAACCTCCTATTCACTTTCCCCTTTCCTTTCTCTATTTATTCCTAAAAAATAAACAACATGATTGACAAATAATAAAAAACATAACTGCCCATAACTACCATTTATTTCTGCTCTCTCTAACAAAGAAATAGGGCAAGACAGAACATCTGGTATGTGTGTGTGTGTGTGTGAGTATATCAATAATAATAGCATATACAAGTACAAGGCAATCCTGAAAGGACTCACCTCTAAATCTGAAAAGTCAAACCAAGGACAGCAATCCAATATTTCACACACAAAAACAACGGTGTCACGGACAAGAAACCCTGCATCTGCTTCTAACATATCAGACACCTTCATGAATTGCAAAACAGAATTATTCCATGTTTTTGTGCAGATAGAAGATTCTTTCCATACAGTCTTGGCTGGGTTTTTTTGATTCACAACAGCCATTCTGTATCTGACCCAGAAGTTTTTATCAGGATCACTACCAACAGCCTGGTCACTCTCCAAATAAATACATATGGTATCAAATGACTCATAAACACCTGGTACATTGAAACAAAACCTTTTAATCAAATAACAAAAATGAAAAAGTTTGCAATCACTACACTACTTCCCAAAAATGAAAAAGTTTGCAATCACTACACTACTTCCCGCAGATAAAATGCTGCAGATAATATATGTGGAATAAAACACCTACCAATTCGAAGTTCACATCCACCAGCCTGAAAGAATTTACTGAAGATTTTCCGAGTCTCCATTATTTCCTTAAAAGAAAGGAAATTCTCCACTTTCCATGTAAATGAACTTCTTTTTCCATTATTATCAAGGGAGCCACTGCTGCTTAACTCAGAATCATGCTCAGTAAAATCCTGTTTTATTGATGTCTCTTTCAATATAAGAACTTCGGCTGAGAATATGACAGTGTCCTGGACAAGAAAGCCTGAATCTTGATCAAATAGACTTGTAAGTGTCACAAACTCACGCCAGCCCCAATCCTTTGCAGCTTTAGAGTAGCGGTTCTGAGATTCCTTGGTGACAGATTTGTCCTCCATTCTCTGGTTTACAACTGACAGCCGATGACTAACAAAACAACTCCAATCACTTGAAGTATTTCTTGAATCCGTAACTTCAAGAAACACTGAAAGGTGGCATGGTGGCTGAGACTGCCCTGATAGCATCAAAACCATATAAAAATTCATCACAATCTAAACATCTTTTCATTGTAGTGGAATAATCTGAGTGTAAGGACTAGACTTGTGCAGTAAGAAAAAAGATCTAGATTATCATCCATACTCACAATGGCAGTTGCTACTTAACATTAGTAGATATAAACTACAAGCATGGAATACCAAACTGAATGAAATGTTCAGAAGAAAAACTTAAAAAAATGTACCAAGTATGCTCCTAAACTTCCATCAATGTAAGCAATAATTGTACCAAAATGCACACAAAAATATCATATCAAATCTACTAATAGAGTTATAATTTACTAACAAACAGCAAATGGTAAGCAGAGCAAGGAAAATGACACACCTCGGGGATAAACAATAAGACGACAATCCCTATTGCCAATTTGAAACCTCCTACTCTTAATACAAAGACCCGTAATTTTCCTCTTCTTCAGTAAATCCTTCAGCCTAGTAAAATTCTCAATCCTCCAAGTGAACTTTCCAATGTGGCCATCAGACTTCCTCGCACCACCTCCACTTCTCCCACCAATGATAGTCCCATTCTTGGAGAAGCTGCTGAACTCCTTGATCACATGAAACGAGGTACTAAAAACCGCAGTGTCATCCACCAGAAACCCCGAATCCGTCCCAATGAAATCCGACATCTTCATATAATCATTCCAACCCAAGCTAGTATTGTCACCACTCTTGTTATCAGCAGCAAAACGACCATAAGAATCCCTATGCATGTGATTAGAACCAGGCTTCTGATTCAAAACAGACATTCTAAACAAACACCAACAACTCCTATCAGACAACACCACAGTCTTATCCGTATCCTTACTTTCCAAACACATTGAAAGATGTTCAACACCATTCACCGAACTCTGGTAAACGCTAATCCTCAAATTACACTCCCCAGCCGGGAAAACAGGACTCATTATCTTCTGAGTCTTAATCATCTCCCTAAACAAACTAAAATTATGCACTTTCCACGTGAACTTCCCACTCAAAACATCAGAAACAGGACCAGCAACAACCGAAGAAGACGTCGACGACGACGATGAAAATGATGACGACTGAACCTCATTGTTATCACGAGTGAAATTAACAGACTCATTAAGAATAAGAATATCAGCAGTAATCAATATAGAATCATTGTTAAACATATAACCTAATTTTGGATCAAAAAGAGTGGAAGAAGGTATGAAATCACACCAACCGTGTGATTTCTTCTTAGTGCAAAACCTATGCCAAGAATCACGATGAATGCTCTTTGATTCATCAGCAAAATTAACAATTACCAAACGATAACTAGCGAAACAGTTCCATTTCGTAGAGGAAGGTCCTCTAGGGTCCATGATTTGAAGATAAACAGATACATAACCAGGAAGAGCTTGCGTATCACCTTTAGGGTATATCAATAAGCGACAATCGTAACCACCTACCTCAAAGTACTTACTAGACAGTGTTCTAGCTTTTACCTTCGGTAAATTGTTAACCGTCCAACGACATACGACGGAGTATTCGCCTCTCCGATCCAAAACCACCGTCTCCTGAGCGCCGCCTGCGTCGCGAGAGGTTATTACAAGGTCATCCGCCGCTGCGACGGAAGATGAAGAAGATGATGATGATGACGTGTCGGGTTGTGATTGGTCCGTGAATGAAGGTACGGATGATAGAGAAGGAACTGCTTCGGATGAAGTGTGCTTCATTGTTATTTTTTTGTATGAGTCTGTTATATTTTTTTTCTTAGTGTTGCTTTTGTTCTTCTTTTTCGTGTTTCGTTTTAGTTATTGTGTATTTTGGTTGAAACGTTTTGAGGAGAGAAAATTACACAGAGAAACGAGACGACGAAGGAGGCAGAGAGAGAGGAAGAAAGAGAAAGAGCACACACACAAAACACACACAACACGCAGGTTTGGACAAAGAGGCGCACGATAATACCTTGCGCCTTTTTTCTTCTATTGTTTCGTTACTTTGTGGTGTAAGATAGCAAACTATGCGCTGTTCATGATTTTCGTCTCTCGTTTTGTTGGTTGGATTCGGATTGAACTAGAGAGTAGGCGTGTAACTTGATGTGAACTAATTTTGACCGTTGGATTGGAAAAAGTGATGTGATTGGTTAGGCTCTGTTTGGGGACGTCGTGAGTGCACGTACTTACGGAGGATCAGGAATTGTGGATCCTTTCTTCGAATACGGCCACGTCGTTTAAACATTTATTTTGGAGTATGGGGTAGATCGCATCGATTGATCCTCATGATATTTACACCGTTCGATCTCATGCTTAATCGTTGTTGTGTTCGAATTATTAGGTTTTCCATTTTGTTCCGCCCATTCTCTTTTGCTGGCCCATTTCTTTTACTGTTGATGGGTATGTTTCATGAAAGATTTATAAACTTGTTTTGAGTTTAAAGCTAAGTGTAAACTTGTTTTATATACCCAATAAAAGTTTATTATTTTGTTAATCTTTTTAAGTAATTTTTTAAATTGTAAATATCAGAGTTATTGGTTTTTATCGATTGTGAGTGTAAAATTAATTAATATAAAAAATGTGTATTCTTTAAATATTTTTCTTTTTTAAGACGTGAGTTTGAAAATGTAATATTTTCTATTTATAACTAGTAGTTCACTAGTTCGGGTATTTGTATAATATATTTTTAAAAAATTATGGAAACATTGTTAAACATTATTTTCTACATTTTATTCTCATGTAAAGTAGGTAAAAGTTGTATATTAAAATAAGAATGGAAGTTACAACTTCTAACCTTCGCTTCCTTTCTTTAAGTTTTTAACTTTTTGTAATTTTTAATTTTTAGACTAAAATAAATTTAAAAATATTATAAAATTAACCAAACATCTTTGATGCATATAATATTGCGAATAATAGTGTTTCTAAAAAAATTACTATTGAAGATGTGATCATATCATAAAAAAAACAGCTTGTATATTGTTAATAATTTTTACTATTTAATAAGTTATCGAATTGTTTGGTTGTAATGAGAAAGTGGAATGAGGTAAATAAATAAAAAATTTAATAATTTGAATTTTGGTACAAATAATAATTTATTTTGGAACAAATATACTATTAGTTTAGATTATGTTTGTAACTAAAGATTTAATCTTGTATCTCATTCTCAAACTCTTAATATAGACAATATTACTTAAATCAAAATTGATTCAAACACACTAGTTATTTTATTTTTATTTTTTATTATTTGAAGACTATTGTGAATTTTGTATTTTTTTATAGACTAAAATGAAATCTCGCTCAATATATTTAAAAGAGTAACATTAATCAACATTTGATACTCCTCTTGTCACACACATTTGAGCATTTTACATAAATAAATAAAAACATGATCAATAAAAGGCAAACAATAATAATTTTTTTTATTTAGATATTCAAATATCACACGATTAACTAAACAAAACTAAAGAAATTGCTGGTGCTATCTATGATAGTTAGGGTTGCTTATAGACACTATATCCATGTAACCAAACCACATTCATATAAAAATCATTTATCACCGATTTTATAACCAATTCCTATAAAATAGGTCATATCTCATGATTAATGTTACGACCAATACTTTTTCAATAATTTTGTTTTTGAAAAATATTACAAAAAATCTCAATTTTTTTATAAAAAAAAATTGTCTGGAAACAATATTCAATTTTTTTTTTCTCATAAAACAAATCGAGATGATTTTTTTTATCAAAACCCGTTCGAGAAAAAAATCTAATTTCTAAAAAAATAGAAATAGTAAAAATTTTCCTAAAAAGTAAAAAAATTGTAGAAACAAAAATTTTGTTCATTATATATATTCAAATTAATAATTTATTAAGAAAATAGATAACTATAGTTTAAATTTATTTTTATAAAACCGGTTTTGAATATGGACTTAGTTTTGTTGAAAAAACTGATTATTTTGTGTAATCCGGATGATGCTTTATCCATGCTTGTCTTTTTTGTGTTTCAAAGGAGGGTTGGGATCAATAGTGCATGCATTGGAATGGATTTACCGATGCCCAGTCAGAAAAGGTCTATCGATGCCTTAGAAAGTTATACTCCGTACCCCCACAATTATACTTATACCCCACAAATTTTTTAAAATGTCAAAATTATCCTTCTTTTTTTTTTTATTTTATCAAATTAAAATTTAATTTTTTTTTTTACCGAAAAACTTGAAAAAAGTTTTCCGAAAAAGACGCAAACATTTCACACTACCGGAAAATTTTTTGACAAGTTTTTTGGTAGTTACCAGAAAAGTTGGGAGGAAGTTTTCTGAAAAATGGCGTAAATCCGGTAGTTTTTTTTTTCAAATTTTTTTTTTAAAAAAACAAAACTACCGGAAAACTCTTTGGCAAGTTTTCCGGTAGTGTTAAACGCCTTTTCCGAAAAACTTCCTCCCAAGTTTTCCGGTAACTACCGAAAAACTTCATGGCAAGTTTTCCGGTAACTATCAAAAAACTAAGTTGGGAGGAAGTTTTCCGGAAAATGGCGTAAATCCGGTAGTTTTTTTTTTTCAATTTTTTTTTTAAAAAAAACAAAACTACCGAAAAACTCTTTGGTAAGTTTTCCGGTAGTGTTAAATGGTACGCCGGTAACTACCAGAAAACTTCATGGCAAGTTTCCGGTAGTGTTAAATGGTACGCCTTTTTCGGAAAACTTCCTCCCAAAAAGTTTTCCGGTAATGTTAAATGTTCGCATCTTTTCCGGGAAACTTTTTTCAAGTTTTCCAGTAGAAGGTAAAAAAAAATTAATTTGATAACATAGTAAAATAAAAGTGAAAGGTAATTTTGACATTTTAAAATTTTTGTGGAAGTATAGGTATAATTGTAGAAGTATGGGATAAAACTTTCGATGACTTTTCGTACAAGCCCCTTCCCTTTTTTAGGTCCATTTTACAGGTCCCTTCGTAATAGACATTTCAATATTAGTGGGCCTTGGACTAGTAGAGATCCAGATGCCTTTTGTACCTCAACAATATTTTGAGTATTCCAACATTTTCTTTTCAATTCCCAAAATATATTTCTTTAATTTTTTATCTTTATTTTGTTTTAAGAATTTTACATGAATCATAAAAAAATCTTTACGGAAAGTATTTTTTTCTCAAAAAAATAACGTGTAAAGATCATTTTTACAATAGTAATTATAAATATGAATTTTAAATTTACAAAAAAAATGTGAACTGTGAAGATGACTTTCACAATTATTACTGTAAATATAATTTCTATTGTGATGAAAATAAGAATTGTAAAAATCAATTTTAGTGTATTTCAATTTGTAAAATGACTACATTAAAAACCACTCTTATGATATACAATTTTATTTGCAACACTCTCGGTCGACATCTACACTATAAACAAATACATTACAAAATGGCATAGTGTACGTGGCATGATATCGGTCATTTGCTATTTAACGATTTCTCATATTTAATGATGATATGTTAACAAAAAAAATTAATTTGGACAAATAAAGTCACAATTACGAAAATCAATTTAGCATATTAACATTTCATGTTATGACTAATTATTTTTCATAAAATGTCATACAAATACTAAATGTCAAATTTTTTTAATGAGAATGATCAAATTAACTTTTGAATTGTTTCCATTTATATTAACATAATTTTTTTAAAATGTCAATTTCGAAAAATTAATTGTAATAATGGATCGTATTTGTAATAATCGTCTTAACCTAAATGTCGTAGACTTTTTTTGTCTATATATTACGAAGTCGTACCAAAGATAAAAATAAATTTTTTTATATAGGCTAATAGAATACATGCAATCGTGCGTAAAACCTTGATTCATACTTTCGAAAAGGTCTTATGACATACTGTTCATAATATTATTTTCACGATTAATAGTGTTTTTTTAAGATGTCGTGGACATTTTAACTAGTGTTGGAATTTATAAATAATACCAAATAAATGGTGTCAAGACCAAATTGGTTGCCATAGAACTTGACTACGATGGGTAAGCACTCATACTATAGCTATATAATTTGTTAATCTTTAAACAACGTTTATAATCTTTTTTTTCTAAATAACCATATACAACGTATCTATATTATTTTAATAATATATTAATTATAGATATTTTTCAGAGAAAATGTGATCGTCACTATGATGCTAGTAAAACTATAACAAAGTAATTTGTTACTCATTTTTTAGTTTGTCAAATTTCAAATTACTGTTTATATTTTTATATTTTTTAATTTTTATTGGTTATTATTGATATATTGCATTGACATTAAATTTCTAAGACATAATTTTTTAGAAATATTGTAAAATGAAAATTTTGAAAAATTAATTGTACATCATTTTGAATGTAAACTATTCAAATATTCAATACAGATTAACTGGTTGAAATCGTATTTGAGCTTAATTAACCTAGATCAATTTTACTATCATTTTGTAATAATAGTATTAACCTAAATGTTATAGACTTTTAATTATAAATAAGTTAACCTTTCAATTTAATATCAATTCTACATTTAATACTTCTCTAATAATAAACATTTACTTAGTATTAAAAAACTGTTTTTCAAATTAAATAAGTCTACTTAAGAAATAAATTATATCCCCACAAACTAAAATACTAAAAAGGCATTAAACAAATCAATAAAAATCAACATATTATTCTATCATTTTTACTATCCTATACCTGCTAGAAAATAAATCTATCAATGGAAATATATTCCACAATAAGTTTTTTGAAAAAAATACTTAATTCTTTTACCAATGAAAAATGTACTTAATAAATTATACTCCACAAATATATTCCTTGAATTAAATATAATTGACCAATTAAAATATTTTCTTCAAAATACAATTAGTTAATAATAATTGAAATATAAAACTTGAATTTCATATCATGATCATTTTCTCCATCTCACTTTTTTTATTGTTGAATCTCTATCTCATTTTGTATGCAAATTTTCCTACATTTATTCTATTGAACTTTTTTTTTTGCAACCGTTGATATGTGTGTCATTCTAGGACCAATTATTATTTGTTTTTGATTGCATTTTATGGATTTGTTTTACTTTTTTTAGTTATGTTAGATTTATTCAAATACAGAAGCACAAAAGTGACCTCCGACAGCAGAAATTGAAGTTGAAACACGATAAATATCTATTGTATGGTTCTCTTGTGATTATAAATTTATTTGACATTTTTTTCATTATTTTGTTATGTGGTACTTATAAATTTTTTTCTTGAAAAATAAAGTTGAGTATATGGATAAAAGATAAGTACTTATGATTTATGTTTAAAAATGTATGATTGCACTATTTATTAAAATGAAAATGTTTAATTGTGTGTATATTTATAATTAATTGAGAGTTTAACACACATATTTACATTATCAATGTCCCAAAATTAAACTCATTATATAGATGTCAAGATATGAATACATAAAATTCATGTAAATAACAATGCTGCGCCAAAACTCATTAATATACAAGTCATAGAGATATAATGATAAATTAAAATTCGATAACTTTATGATAAAAATTAATTAATAAAAAATACGTGCATTTACATTAATAAATTTAAAATTAATATGCAACGAAGATTTGAGTTTAATAATAAGATTTGGGTCTAGCAAAAAAAGATATACTCCTACAACGTACTGTGCCAAAATTAGAATATCAAATTTAGAAGAGATGTTTACGTTTAATGAATAATACCTGCAACTAATATATTTCATAATACATACAAAAAATATATATATACACGCTATTTTAATTATTGGTATTTACAAATAATACATTATTAAAAAGAATAAATTATTATATAATTACAAATGAATAATTTTATATTGACAATACGATATTGATACTTGATACGGACAACTTACTAGTAGAAATTAAACACACATTGCAGTCAATATATTTGACTTTATATATTTATAGTAATAGTAAATACGATAATACTTAAAACATATTATTTGATAAAAATATTAATTTTTTATTTATTTATTTATATTACTTTGTTGATATATGTGAAGTGGTCAAATAAGTTAATTGGTGTGTGATGGACAAAATCGTCTTTTAATTATACGACTCTAAACCATTAAATAATTATCAAAATGTTCCGGATTCAAATTTCAAAATTAGTTGTAATTTTTTCTCTCTCACTCACTCTGTTTCAGACTACTACTTCCCTGGTCCTATTCCTTTATATAAGAAAATATTTAGTTTTTTTTTGTTCTTCTTATTAAAGGAAAAGGTCACCATTTTAAGATGTAGTATTAATTGCTTATTTTATATCCCTATTTTATGTTCAATAAAAATGGAAATATTTCATATAAGTGGGGCTCATACAATTTTCTAATAACATTTAATAGAATAAATCATAAAAATTATAAGAATTAATGATTTTATTGGTCTTAATGACAATGTTCGATTATTTTTCTTGTATTTAGGACTATGGTATGACTTTTTGTGAATGAAATTCCACAAATTTTACTGTTATTCAATTCATCTCAAAATAAATATTATATCGACTATTTTATGTAAATTAAGAAAATATGATAAATGAAATAAAAATTATAACGATTTTGCTAAATTATTCCTATTAATCTTTGACGAGTTTTATTTATTATGAATGTAAAATGAATAATAATAATTTGAAGTGATATTTATAATACTAATTAGATGGTTTAATTAGAAAATGACAATTAAATTGTATTGTAAACTAAAACTTATAGTCTTTTTTAGACAAATTATAATTACAAATGTGACAGTAGAATATAATTTAAATTTCCAACCAAATTTACAAAATAATCGCTATTTATTTTTTTAATTTAAATAACAATGTCATATACAAATTATATATTTGTTTTTATATTTAATTTATATAGACGGTCAGACAATAAACCACAATAATCAAATATTTAATAACGTTTGATTTTGTATGATAATCAACATTAAAATAATAGATATGAGTGATTGTTGAGGGGTTACTCTATTTGTCCTAAAATAACTATCTTATTCACTATTTTATGTAAATAAAAAAAAATATAAATAAAAGAAGTATAATGATGATTTTTTCAAATTATCCCTATTAATCTTTGATGAGTTATATTTATCATGTAAAGTAAATAATAATAATTTAGAGTGATACACATAATACTAATGAGATAGTTTAATTAAAAAAACAATTAAATTGTATTGAAAACTAAAATTTATAGTATTTTTTAGACAAATTATATTTACAAATATGATAGCATGATATAATTTTACTTTCCAGCCAAAATTACAAAATAATCAGTAAGAAGGTTTTTTATTTATTTAAATAACAATATGATATGCAAATTATATATTTTTTCTTTGTTCCGTAGGGATGATAAAATCTGAACCTATATACTTTATGCAGATTATTACTCAAATCTCTCCGTATTAAGTGAGTTTTGTGAAATATCTATGGATGATTGATAAGATGATTGACAAAAACGTCATTCAAATTATAAGTGTACCTAAATTAATTTTTGAATTTTATAAATTATTAAATATATTTATGTAATTGTAAAGTAATTAAAATATTTTATATTTAAACTTTTATCTTTATAAATTATTATATGATATGTTAATTGAATATTTAACTTATCTACATTAATTTTATATCAGTGTTATTACAATACAGACTAATTTTCTTATAAAATTTAAATATTTTACTGTCAAATTTGTTATTGATTAGTCAATGTATGATTATATTTACTTACAAATTTATTGACTAAATTTCATTAGTAAATTTGTTTCCAAAAGATAACATTGATATAAGATAAATGTGAATAAACCACATATTTAATTATAGTGTCACGTTAAAATATTTGACGATAAAAATTTATACATCAACTATTTTAATCAATATTTTACCATATTAAAAATGTATTTATTAATTTATAAAATTATAAAAATTAATTTAATTAATACTTCAAATTTAAATGATGCATTTATTTATTAACTCAAAAAATAATAAAAGGAAAGTTTGATTTTGGTGTGTATGTTTTTCCATTAAAAATGGAAGATGTGACCGTAGAGAATAAACGTTCCCGTCAAGGATGCCGACCGCGTTATCCGTTGCAGTACGAGCGTTGCTTGTTGCTTGCGACGTGTACAGTATAGGCAACGAGGCATGTGCTCTTGGATTTTCTTGACGATTATTTTATGAACAACCTTTTGTAATAGATAGACAGGGTCGCGAAGTCGAGCCAAACTATATCTGAAACCAAACAACGACATAATAATTCGATTTTAAGCCATTTTATTTATTAGCTGGAAATAGCTAATATTCAATCTTTTCCACCATTATCTACTTGATTATTTCGTCCAGATCAAAAAAAAAAAAAAGTTCAATTTTCATGTATGCAGGATGCATTGACAATGTAAAAAATTTATATATTCAACAATTCATGAATAATTATGTGTCTGATTTTATAAGTAATAATAATAAAAGTTAAATACTATTAACGATCTATTAGTTGTGAATAATTGATAGTGTAAAAAATATTTAATTGTATATAAATTGAATTCTTAAAAAATATTATAAATAAATAAAGTAAATAATAATTTAACTAAAATATTTTTATCAAATATTGGTATATCCATTATTACCATTATTGCAAAGTAAAAAATATTAAATTAGAAATAATGTATATAATATTAATTATGATATAATAAAAATAATAATTAATATTATATTATATATAGAAATTTATCATTTATTTTAAGACAAATTACTTTTATAAATGGATGATTCACTATGGAGCTGAGTGAGTACTATATAAAGATCATGTAAAGGGGCTTCTTAAAAAATAGTAAAAGAATTCTTTTGGGGGACAAAAACCAATTTTTTTTTTAATATTAAAACGTTAATTGCACTATTTTCCATATTATTTTCACATTTATTTAGGTAATTATTTTTAAAAATAGAATCTAAAAATGATCTATAAAATTTTTCAAATAAACTTTAGTAGTTTTTCATACGAAATATTTTTTATAACTGATTATTTAAAAAAATATATATTTTTGTCAAGTAAACAAATACAAAATAACTTATATTTAATTTTAGAAAATCCAATAATCAATCTCTAAATTATACAAAACCACATCTTTAATAATCTTGTTACGGGCCCTCAAACTTAATTTATTTTATAATAACACATTTTTCTTTTTTTTTTCTTCATAAATTTTGTTGCAAACTTCTCTTTTTCAATCATCAGTATGAAAAATAGTTTAATTTATTGCACTTTTTATAGGTTTAGTTAAACTATTTTAAAAAAATTGAGAAATAAAAAATTATTATTAATAACTATTGCATTTCATATGAATTACAAGTTAATTACAATTGTTTCATACGAAATTTGAATTATGTTTCTTGAGATTATAATATCTTACTCTTATCATTAAGCAGATATTTTGGTGATATATTTAAATTAATTTGTTATATTTAATGTTATTGTTCTAAAAGTATTACTTACTTAATTTAAATTTAAAACAAGTGACATGTGATAACTCTTTACAATAAATATTATCAAGAATTGCTTGGGAAACAATTTTCATTTTATACAAATTTAGAAAAATTAAAATAAAATTAACTAATATCAATTTGTCAAAAAAAAAAAAACTTTGTTTATAATTCAACATAGAGGAGGAGTAGGAAATTATATCCTATTGCAATTGGTTTTTTTTAATCTTCTTTTTCCATCTTTAGTGTTGGTTCTGAATCGTTTTTATTACATATCCAAATTATTTTAAATGATATCTAAATTTAAAATGTATTTTGAAATAAACAATTAATTTGATGCACCATCGGTGCAAAAAACATTTACTCGTGTATGCAACTACATATCATATATACAAGAAATAAATAATTTTATGGTTTATTTGTTCGGAAAAGAAATCATTTATTAATCTGATTGCAATTCAATTTATTAATTATATAAAATGACCTATATATTACTTTTTATAAATGTGGAGTTTTTCACCTTTTCACCCGAGACACATAAGCCAAAGCTGCCCCTTTCAATGGGTGGAACAAACTTAACAAATACGTGAAATTGTGATTGTTGAGCATTCTCATTATCATAGCCTCCAAAATATTATCACTTCCAGCGGAATGAGAACCTTTGGTGTGGTAGAAAGTAAAGCTAGTCCACATATCCAAGTAACAACACACCTTCCTCATTTTGAATTTATCACATATTAAAAAAATCTATACGAGAGCAAATAGTGATGATTTTAACACATTATTTTTGTTAACACGCTTATTCTAATTAACATAAATGTAAAGTAAAATAATAATAATAAATTAAGAGTGATACATATAATATAATACAATTAAAGAACAAAATTAAAATTGTATTCAAAATTAAAAACGATAATTATTAATGGATTGATGAAGGTGTTGTAAATTATAAGTGAAAGTTTTAGGATTACTAGCATAGTTAGAATGTCTAATTCTCTTTATGTGATACTCTAATTTTTGTTATAAAAAAGAGATTTAAGTAATAATAACAAATGAGAAAAGGAACACAATCAACCAAAATATTACAGCCCATTGTCTCATAAACTTACAAAAGTACCAACTGGAAACTTATCACACTACTCAATTACATTTCTAATGTGCACCCTACAAATTATTTTTGCCTCTATAAAAAGGTTCACTCATTCAACTTCAATCAACACATAACATTTAATTTTTAAGATATAGTAGTGATGGCTTCCAACAAATTCTCTGCCATTATTTTAGTGCTTTCTCTCCTTGCTTACTCAACATTTACTGAGGCTAATGGTTCATGTCCACCATCACCCAAGCCAACACCACCACCTTCACCTAAGCCTTCTCCTACTCCGGCTTCCGCTCCGCCTTCACCTTCATCCCAAGGCTCTTGTCCTAAAGACACCTTAAAATTAGGGGTTTGTGCTGACGTTTTAGGGCTGGTTAATGTTGTTATTGGAAATCCTCCTTCAGGAAGTAGTTGTTGTGCATTGATCAAAGGTTTGGCTGATTTGGAAGCTGCACTATGTCTTTGCACTGCACTTAAGGCAAATGTTCTTGGAATTAACTTGAATGTACCAATCACACTTAGTTTGATCCTTAGTGCATGTCAAAAAACAGTCCCTTCTGATTTCCAATGTGTTTAAGGATTCAAATTATGTTGTGTCTCGTTGTTGCCTAAGTATGTTGTTATATATTATAGGAGTGTCTTTCGTAATCATTGTTTATGAATATTTCTTTCAAAATTAAATATAAACAAAAAATAATATTTAAAAAGTTAATATATTTAGTCTAATATAGACCAAATACACTTTTTAAATATTTTATTTTATTTATATTTTAATTTGAGATGAAATATTGTGTTACTTTCGTAACATTTGCTTTTGTTCTATTATGGATTGAAATTCATGTGGCACATTCACCTTGGAAATGTGACCAACATGAATTAATAAAACTCAATAATAAAAATAGCTCTGAAAAGAAACTGTATGAGTTTGTTAACTCTTCTCTTTTCCATTAATGTTGTTTTATTTTTATTATTATTATTATTGTTATTATTATTGTTTTATGTAGATTTGTTCAAACATTGATTTGTGTGGATTTCTTATCTTCTTTCGTCAAACTAATATTGGTGCAAGTTTGTTTGCTTAAACTAGTATCCTTGTTCGTTTTCAATAGTAGTAATATACTGTGAAATAATACTTGTGTTCGTCGATTTTTTCTTTTCAAAAAATAGATTTGTTGGTCAAGTCCAAATGTTATGTGTGTTGAGCAACAAAATATTTTACTTTGTGAATCCAATTTCATGAACATGAATACTCACGACACTTTTTTAATTGATCGATATATATATATATATATATATATATATATATATATATATATATATATATATTATAAAACTTCCTGTTTTTCTAGTTGACTTAGAAGAAAATCTTTAATGTTTATAATTTTCATTTGTAATACTCAATAACCAACTAATATTTTAGCCAAAAAAAGTTAACTTCTTGCATTTCAATTTCTTAAATTTACGAGTTAAATATATTTTTAGTCTTTAAAAAAATTTTAAATATCTTTCAAGTTAATTCTCTATAAATTTTTTTGTAAAAAAAATTGTAACAAAAAATAAAAGATAAGGGATGAAATTGAAACTTTTAAATATTAAATGACCCTACTTAAACTTAAAAAATAAAATAACATACATTTAATCAAAACTTTTAAAAATTAAAAGACTAAATTAAAAATTTATTTTTAATTATTCATTTAATCCTTGTAAATATAACGAATTTTAATTTTAGTCTTTTTATATAAATTGTTTTTTACTGCAATATTTGAAATAGTCATTTTTTTTAACAGAAATAGTTATATTTAATCCCTAAGGTGAATTCTTGCTTAAAAAGAATCTTGATCTAACAAATATTACTTGTCTGATGTCTCATAATTTTTTCTTTTTAATTTAATTTTTATAAAAAATAAATTACAAATAAAAAAAATTTATATTATAGTTCCACACTCTTTCTCCTTAATGAAAATTAAATTTAAGATGAGAAGATGATGTCCAAATAAAAAAGACGTTAAAGTTCATTAATCACTTATATATGAATTTACAAGGATAAGAGGAAAGTTCCACACTCTTGTTATTTTACACATGGAAGCTATAATATATTTTTTTGTTTTTGGTTTGTAGACAAAATTGTATAAATATTTTTAGAAACCCAAACAAAATTATGACTTACCTTATCTACAGCGAGCAAATTACTCTAAAAAATAAAATAAATAATGTCAATAATTCGTTATCAAATAAATAATTGTTATTTTTTGTAAATACATGATTAAATATGATTAATTATAATATCCACTTATTTCACAAACTTATCATTTTAGATAAGTCAAATACTTACATTTAAATCTAGATAGACTCAATAAATTCGCATCATATCTAATCCAAATAATGAACCCCTGCAATGTAATCTCAAAATCACACATTTTTGCGAGCATAATTTTTCCCCGATCTCATTGTCTGTTAGAGCCACTCCATCGACTTTTGTAAGGATCACGTCTGCCATGCTATCATAGGAAAAACCGACCGAGTTCGGATTCGGTGTACCATTGGAGTGCGCCAACATATTGAGAGACATTGCATGCTGACACAAATTGACACAAGTTTATTAAAATAAATTATATTTGTATTATTAATGTAATGTTATCGTTAGAAAAACATGACTTATTAATTTTGTATAAAAGATTCTTTAAAAACTGTGGACATTGTGCTCATTTGAAAATATTACATCTAATCTTTATCTCACAGTTTTATCTATTTGTTCTTATAAATTAATATGTGGAACAAATATTTTGAGCGTTCTAATCTAAATGTGTAACTATAGGTGGTCTGACACATGGAAAACTCTGAAACATACAATGCATACATGCATCATATTGCACAACAAAATCATTGAAGATAAATGACACACATATCATGGTAATTTTGATTACTCTTTGTGATAATATGGATATCGACGTCTCAACAACCGAAATATATAATAGTTTCCATCTTAGTCTTGTGACAATACTACAAATGAGAGTATCTATCCATAAAAAACATAGTCATTGACAACTTCAAGCAGACTTAATTAAGACATAGTTATCTGTGAAGCGCTTAGTTAACGACATAGTAATCCGTAAATCACTTTATAGACTTGAGAATAATGAAATTTAAATCTTATTAATTATATAATTTGTTGATTTTTATCATTTTTAATTATTTATATCATGTATTTAATCTTAGTTTTTATTTTATTATTGTTATAAAAATTTAAGTTCAAATTTACTTTAGATTAAAATATTTCATATTAATTTTTATTAAATTATTTAAATTAATATCTTAAATAATAATAAAATTAAATATAAATAAAATATTAAATATATGAGTTAAAGTTGTGAAACTTAATATGAGTTTTTAAGAGTTTACTATTGAAATAAAAAATGAGTGAGTTGTTTTAAAATGATGTGACATAATATATTCTATATTAAATTCACAATCGGAAGTACACTCCTTCACTCTCATTTTTGTATTTTTGTTAAAAAGTTGACCCACTTTTTTCTATTTCTTTTTTCTTTTTCGTATTTTTCCTTCCTTTCTTCTTTATTTTGTTATTTGTGATTTATAGAATGATAAGATGAAAGAAGATCTGTGGGTTTAGAAGAAGATGGTGAAATTTTATGCTTGTGGATGAAATTTTAAGGGTTTAGAAGAAGACCATCCTAATTTTCTTTGAGAAGATTTTCAGGTTTTTGTTAATTAAAAAATTAAATAAATCATTTAAAACTGAATCCGAAATGAAGTGAATGTAAAAAAAAAGTGAAGATCAACTCTAGATGCCACAGATCAATTTTTTCTCAGATTGTTTTCTAAATATCACTGCATTGGAGATACAACAGATATTAGATATAAATATATTTTTTAATTGAGATTTGAATCTTAATTTATTACTTGGTGAAAGTCTTACCCTTTCCATAGACCAACTCTAGCTTCTTTTAATAGACCAACTCCTATTGATGTCACATTGAATATATTTTTTTTAACGAGAAACAAATCTTAAGGACTAAAAATATGGTTATGATATTATTGTGTAAGGTCTAAATTTTTTTAGACAAACTCAAATTAAATTAGAAATAAACAACTAAAAATGTATATCCTTAATCTCATTAATTATATGTACAAAGACTAAATAAATAATTGAAAAAAATAGAACAACTAGAAATGCATTTTTCGTGCAAACTGAAACTGACCCTAGTGTGTTAATATAAAGTAAGGCTAGTCCACATATTGAAGTAACACACACCTTGATTTGAATATATGACCATGTGGATCAACGAGATAATTACAAATGACAAAAGATACATAATCAACCAAAATATTACAACCCATTATTTCACAAGCTTACAAAAGTGCCAACTTGAATCTTATCACTCACTTCCACTCACTTCCACTCAATTAGATTTCTAATGCGCACCTTATAATTTTTTGCCTTTAAAATATAGGTTTAGTCATTCAACATCAATCAATAAAAATTGTAAGCTATAGTCATGGCTTCCAACAAATTCTCTACCACCATTTTAGTGATTTCTCTCCTTGCTTACTCAACATTCACTGAGGCTAATGGTTCATGCCCACCACCACCAAAGCCAAAACCATTACCACCACCACCACCACCTTTACCTAAGCCTTGTCCTACTCCGGCTTCCACTCCACCTCCAGCTCAAGGTTCATGCCCCAAAGACACCTTAAAGTTAGGGGTTTGTGCTGATCTTTTAAAGTTGGTTAATGTTCCTGTTGGAAATCCTCCTTCAGGTAGTAGTTGTTGTGCATTGATCAAAGGTTTGGCTGATTTGGAGGCTGCACTTTGTCTTTGCACTGCAATTAAGGCCAATGTGCTTGGAAATAACTTGAATGTACCTGTCACACTCACTTGGATCCTTAGTGCATGTCAAAAGACAGTCCCTCATGGTTTCCAATGTGCTTAAGGATTCAAATTAAGATCTCTCTTATTGTTGATTAAGTATATATGTGCACTATAATCGTGTGATTGTATACAATTCTATATTTGGTAGTAGTTGTTTCTTACGTGGTTAACAAATAGTATATTTTATCATCAACGAAGTATAAAGAAAAATAATATTTAAAAAATTAATATATTCGTTTAAAATTTTTTATTAAATATATTAATTTTTCAGATAATTTTTTTATTTATTTATATTTCATTTTAAACAAAATATTATCTAATACATTTCTTTTGACATTTATTTTATTATTGGTTGAAATTCATGAATTGCATAAAGATTAGAAATGTGACTCACAAAAATTTCAACCAATGATAAAAGTAAGTGTGTTGTTTATCCTTTACATTTTATTATTTGTTTTATGTATTTGTTAAGGTGTAGTTTGTTAAAACATTTATTTGTGTTCTTATCGTGATTCGTCAAACTAATAATTGGGCAAGCTTGTTTGCCTATATTAGTTTCAATAATATATTGTAAAATAATACTCAATGTTACATAAGTTGAGCAGCATAACATCTTACTTTCAAGTTTCATCAACGTGAATATAAATATATATATACACGTACGTTGAGCAGCACAACATCTTACTTTCAAATTTCATTAACATGAATATATATATATATATATATATATATATATATATATATATATATATATATATATATATATATTATATAGAGCATCCCGTTTTATTTAAAAAAAATTATTTCATGAGTTGCATTGTATTTTTTTATTATATTGTTAATCACACAATCCACCTTTCAATTTACAAGAGCAAATAGATATAGTTGAAATTAATTGTAAGTATATATTGATTATAAGTAAGTTAAGATTTGTTAGCTTAGTTATTATCACTATATTTTTTTAATCAGCCAAAAATATTATATCAAGAGTATAAGAGATAGTTTAATCCATTAAAATAAAAATTCAGCGACTATACACACTACAAGTGTATAATAAATTTATTGTTACAATCACTCTCATTAAATCAACTTCAAATAATTCAATATTTCTCTCAATTATTTATATTTTTGTTGAAATCTGTTATACTTTTCAACAAATCTTATTTTATTGTGTGTGATAGCATATTTCTAACGAGAAGAGGTATTTGGTGTTTCTTAAGGGTGTGGGGTGCGGTTATTCAAATGTAGATCCCAAACTAAGTATAAAAAGAAAATGGCTTTGGATGGCCCAATTCAAGGTAAATTTCCACCCTAGACTTAGTCCACATACCCCCCCTTAAGCATACAAGATTTTAAAAACTCCATTAAAGCATTTTAATAAAAACTGAAACTGAAATTTATTTTGAAAAATCGGAAAATAAAATAGTTTTTTTTTCTTTTTAAAATTTTGGAACGTAAATTTTTATATTTTAAAAAAAATGTTAGTGTCATTTTTAATGTAATTTAAGCCGACACCACGTCTTAACACTAAAAACGATATAGAAAAAGTGTAACTCTTAAAAATACTAAAAAAAAATATTAATATTAACATTCGTGTAGGCTAAAATGACAATGTATATAATTTTTTTAATTAAAAAGAGAAAAACCGTAGATTTTGATGTTCCGTTTTTTCAATTTTTGAAAAATCAGATTATGAAATTTTTACATTTTAAAAAATTTGAAACAATATATTTTTTATATTTATTATTGTTTTCAAATATAAATAAAAATGTATTTATTGACTTCAAATATAAGAAAAATCAACAAATTTATTGTCGGTGTACCATAAACTAATAATAATTTTTTTTAATAAATGCCTTTAGGCATGGTTTATGGAAACAAAAGAGGTAAAATTTGTATGAAAAATGATGAATTTATTACTATATAACATATATTTTAAAAACAAAATTTACTTTTACAAAATTATTAATCAATACTCTTTAAGACACTGACCAATAGCATTAAATACACTTAAGTGTGAAAATATGTACTCCAAGGAAGGAGCATAATTTTCATGGAAGTTATCCTACGATTCAGCCCAGGCCCAATGGAAAAAGTGTTACGAACTTTTGTTTTCTCTGATGCCGTGTGCGATTGCTGAAGAAGACAGTTAGGTGCTGTTGCTGTTTTTGGCTCATTTGAGCTGCAAAAGCAAACGCACCATAGCTATTAATTTTTTTTAATTTTATTTTTTTGAAAAAAGCCAAATAATTAAAGTGCCCAATACAAGAGAATTGTTTGGTTTCCATTCTAGCAGACACGTGTACACGCCACGCAAACACGCACTACACTCACGGCTTCTCTTAGCCTCGTTACCTCTTCTACTCTTACCGTGCGCACCCTTCCACTGTGCTTCGCCGGCACAGATTCCACCTTCATCGATCCTATCGGAGAAACCCTAGGTTTTTGCGGTGCCTTTGATTTCACTCCTTATCTCAATCCGAATCGTAAATTCCGATTACGCTGAGCTTTAATATAACGTTATGATCTTCGAATCCTAGAAAGATATAGCGAATTCCAGCCTGTGACGAAGAAGAAGAAGATGCAGAGACGAAGTCCTCCCAAACATAGACACGATGGGACTTCGCCGCTGCCTCTTGGCATGGATTGGAGTCCTGCACCTCGAAAATGGGTGAGTTTCTTGATTTTCTTATGTAATCGTAGTTTTAATCGCGCGATTGTGCTGATTTTGAATGTAATTATACTTCATAGTTGACGATCAAGAGTTAATTACCAGAGTTCTGCGAACCGCTACTATCATGATTTGATTGATGCTCATGATCGTGATGTGATGAACTGTGTTTCGTGAGCATATAGTATAAATTTGATTCAGCGTGTTGGTTGTGCAATTTTTCGTGTCTAATTGCATCGAGGCTTAGATTATAGTTGCTTTTAAGTTTTAAGCAGTGGAGATAGTTGTTTCTTGATCACTTGGAAGCCATGTTGTTTCTGAAGAAGTTGATGATTGAAATTTCTTGATTTGTTTCTCGTTTTCTGAAACCTGATTTGCTTTATGCTATATATTCATCACATGCAGTGTTTCTCTGTAACTGTAATTTCTAGTCACTAGTCATTCAGTACTAGGTATGTTAGGACTCAGTTTTTCAACTGGAAACCAAACATACACCAGTCTTCAGTTACATTACATGGGACTTCAAAAGAATGGAAATCCTATTGACATGTTATGGCGATGTCAATTGGAATTGATTTTGCCTCTAGAATTAATTATAATTTGAACCTAGGATTTGTTACTTTTGTCTCTAAACGTGATTTTTACACCCAAATTTATTGTCCAAGTGAATGTATCCAAACATAATCCACTTACCATTCAAATCACTTTTAACTTAACTCAATTTTACAAAATCAAATTTTGTCGCCGCAGAACCAAACACACACTCAAACTCTTGTTTGGTAGTTTTTATTTAGTAGAAAAGGAAGGTTGAGGTTGAATCATATCTTTTAGAAAACAATGCCTGTTGGTAATGGTTTTAATAGTTTGCTAGCACTTAATGACGGTCATGAAGTACTTTCAAAGACGAAAATTTCGTCAAAACATTTGCCACTATTCTATGTGTGGATTAGAGGTGCATAGAGAAAACTAAGTGCTGATTCTAAGGCTTCTCACAGACATTTACTTCAAAGGGGCTTGTTGGCCCCCTTCTTAGTTAGGTCTTGATGTCTGCAAGTTCCTCATCTGTCAAGAACTTAATATTGGCAGTTGTTTTGAAAATATAAAATTGTCATATAGTATGATATGTGAATTCCTGTTTTTTTCACATGCAAATTTTGTATATAATTATCTTCAATCTTCATTGCCTATATAAACATATCATTTGAAAATAACTGTTGTATTTTCTGGTATGCTAAGCTAAATTATCCCCCCCTTCCTATTTTCAGGTATAGTTTGACAGCTCGATTTTTTATTGTTTTTATAGTTGGTGAACTTGGTTTCCCTTTTGCAGTTTTATTGAGTTTATTTACTTTCTAATTCATTAGTTTCTATTATACAGAATGGGCGGGATACCGAATGGCCTCACAATCATCGTACTGGTTGGAGTTATTGCGTCGTAATACCCTCTTGGGTCTTCGTTCCAAAATCAAGGAATTCAGATCCTATAGTGGTAAAGTTGATCAATATCCAAACTTCAATTTATGGCTAGTTTAGGAGTAATTTTCCACGACATTTCAGGTTTGGGTTTGTTAGGACTAGAAGTATACAAACACATTTGATACAAGTCGAAATGATCATATACTCAGTTTAAAAGTTTTGTTTCATTCAGTTGTGTAAGTCGTAAAATTGAAGGGAAGGAGGAAAGTAGTGCAGAGATTAATCTCATCTTTTTAAGAGATGAGGTAAGAGAAATACATAAGAATGCAGGATATAATTCACATTCATTCTGAACTCTAAAACTTAACCATAATGTTTGACCAACTTTCCTATACAATAGTATCTGTATGCTGCAAAATTTGAAAGACACCTAAATGTTGTGCATAGCCTAGCTGCTTCAACTATCCAGAGGTGTATGAAAATATTCTTGTCAACGACAAAACTTCTTAACATAAAGGCAGTGCTACCATAATTGTCTCTGTGCCAATGGTTAGAATTGTTTAATGTGCCACTGTTATTTTCAAAATATTACAGTCATTTTAATTCTGCGTCATTTGTTGTTATGGTTCTGTTATGAATCCCCTAGTTTGCTTCATTCTTTATTCAGTTTAATTGCACACATTTACATCTAAAGGGGATAGTTTTACCTAATGCCCCATCCTGCTGGGTTCATTTTTGCTGTACTATCTTGTCTGGTATCCTGCTGGGTTCAGTTTAATAGCAGTATTTTGTTTTATATGTCAATTAATGGGACCAAATGCTATAATGTAATGCCTGATAGTTACAACTTACAAGAATAAATGACAAAATGTTAAATTCTATAAACCGTGATTGTAAAGTCAAACCAGGACACATGCTGTGAATAAGAAAATTCTGTTCCATAGAAAAGATAAACTCAGGTGGTTTAGGCATTAATTCTTTACAGATTTTCCACAATCCATTTATTTATAGTATGTAGTGGAAAAGTATCTTCTTTGTGAGTGTTCATTTTTAACATCATTATGGGACAGTTCTACAGGCTTCAAGTTGGTATACAATCACCAGAAGGGATTACTAATATCCATGGAGTACTAAGAAGGTTCAATGATTTTCTAAAGTTGTTTGCTGATGTAAGTTTATCATTTTCAACAGTCTTATGGTTTTCTGTTTCGTTTTTTAATGTGCTTCTACTTTGTTCGTGATTCTGACTACTGAATTACACTTAAACATTAGACCCACACATGCGCGCGCATAAAGAATCATCTTGGTTTTAATTCTTACAAATTTAACCATTAATTTATTTTCATCCATAAAACCATTCATTTTACTTCATGTTTGACAGTAATGAAAAATAGAAAATAAATCTTCAATGAACATATACTTTCAATCATCCAATACTCTCTCCCATGAAGTGAAAACAAATGGGAAAATATGTCAATGACGGTGGAAGAGTCCACTGGTTATATGCATTTCTACTGCCTTTAAAATTAATGTTGGATGAATCAACCTTATACCATTTTGGTAAACTATGAAGCTCTTTACTTTGTCCATTAAATGATGAATCCTCCTTTAACAAATCTGCATATGGCTCACTTTTTTACTTACTTTTTTAGGAATTGTCGGTTAGAATTCATAGATTAAGGAGTTTCATTATTCACGAGTATTATATTCTGTCCAAAAACGGTATAAATGTAGTTTAGAAGTTTCAAAACAGGAAATCAATAGAAAACTGATATCAATTATCAAAGTTTCTGATTTTCCGTGCTTGTTTAGGCTACACTGATTAGTTGATTATTTTACCACGTGCTGTCTATGTAGATTAAAAAGGAGTATCCCGGGAAAAATATCCCTCCAGCGCCTCCCAAGGGACTCTTGCGATTGAAAAGCCGAGCTTTGTTGGAAGAGGTTGGAAATTTCTTAAACTTGTTACAGTACCAATTGTTGCATGTTTGGGATTATCGGTTTGCATATATTATTTTGCATGAATTTTTTTATTTTATACAAAAATACTTGCCCTAGATGTATCTTAACTGAAAATTACTAGCATGTAGAAATTTAGGTAAGTTATTTTCTAATTCTAACCTCATATGTCCCTTTTAGATTTGTGTTAAACAACATGCTTACAATCCAAATACTATTTAATATCTGCCACTATCTAGTCAAGACGAAATCTTTTACTTTATTTACCAAAATGATTGAAACATAGTGATAAGCATAAGAATATGTCTTCCTATGCTTCTGTATTTCTGTACACAATAATTCATCCTAGAGCTTGTTATTTTTTCACTATAAAGTTCATTAATTTTCTGACTTCTTAACTGTCCTCTTTTATCTATGACCTAACCACAAGATCCACCAATATTTTGAATGACTGCGATTATGTTAGCTCTCTGGTTATTTATAATAAATATTTGAATTGGATGATGATACTTGTAGAATTTTGGGGACAAAATGTAGATTGAAAACTACCTTCATGTTCTACTTTTACTTTGAATAGGCGGCTGCAGATTTTAATAGGCGGCTGCAGATTTTAACACTTTTACTTTGCTACAGAGAAGGCGCTCTTTGGAGGAGTGGATCACCAAACTATTGTCTGATATTGATATATCAAGATGTGCTTCCGTGGCCTCATTTCTTGAGTTAGAAACTGCTGCTAGATCTTGTATGTTATTTTGTTTTTTGCATCTCACATTTTGTTGCTTCATACATGTCAGTTGATCCCTTTTTGAAAATTGATTGTCTGCTTTCTTGAACTTTTTATAATTTTTACCTCATGTAATCACTTGTCAGCATTTCAAGAAGCAAGCCAGCAGAATTCATTAACAGATCCTGGTTCCAATGGCAGAGTTTATTCGGTGCAATCACCTCTCCATTCAAGCTTATCATTAGCTGCCGGCAGTTCTTCTGTTGCGTCAGATTATGGTAGTGATACTCTATATGAGCCATCTGAAGTAGGAACTCCAAGAATTGGACGGGATGATAATTCTGAAGTCGGGACAGATGATCTGACTTTAGATGAAGATATGACGAATCCAATAGAAAAGCTTGTAAAATATGGTATATCGAATATTGATGAGGGTTTGTTTATGGGTCAGACTATTCTAGAACAATTAGAAGGACTTCCTAGGCATAAAGTAAATGCCATACATGTGAACAATGTTACGGGGAAGGACAGAAATAATGGTAATTCATATGATTCTTCACTTTTAGCTAATAGTACCATGGAGCTTTTCTCTGAGCCTGGACATGCTAATGTTATTGGTCACATTCGTAAATTTTCAAATGAGAGTGTTGGAAGTGATGGAAGCTCAATACGAGGTAGTGATGTGTCTAATTTTGGGATTCCAAATTCATTTGGTGATGGCTCTGTCGACCTTCCTGGTTGTGCTTCGGTTTCAAGAGAAACAGATGTTGTGGGCCACACAAAGATGAAGTGTAATGGTGATGCTCAATTAGTCCTTCCACTAGATCAACGAAATAAACTGAACAGGGTTCTGTCAACCATGCAGAGAAGGCTAGTCACAGCGAAAACTGATATGGAGGACCTTGTAGTTAGATTAAATCAAGAAATAGCTGCAAAGGATTTTCTAACGACAAAGGTATACCATATGTGATTTGTCATGCATTTCATTGTAAATTAAATTATTTTTAGTTTATTTGTATCTGAAATTGGCCGGAGCTTACTCGAATTAATATTTCTATAATCTGTGGAAACTAGATTCGTCATGGTTCCATAACATGCATATAATCTCCAATTTTTATAGATATTGTGTCAATAAGTGATTGGACCTGTTCAGGTCAAGGATTTGGAAGTTGAACTTGAAACTACCAAACAGAAAAATAAGGAGAACTTGCAGCAAGCTATTCTTATTGAGAGGGAAAGATTTACCCAAATGCAGTGGGATATGGAGGAACTCAGACGAAAGTCACTGGAAATGGAGATGAAACTGAAGTCTGAATCGGTATGGCATTCTTATATTTGCTTGACTGATATTAAACTTTTCTCTATGGGGGGGCTTATGGTTGATATAAAAAATGGCTCATACTGTCATACATGACACTAGGATGGGAATGCTGGTCAGAATTTGACAAAGGAATCAATTGTTCAGCAGAACGATGAGCTGTTGCAGAATTTAGACACTGCTAGAGAGCAGCTGGAAATTTTGTCAAAACAGTATGGAGAGCTAGAAGCAAAATCCAAAGCAGACTTAAAAGTTTTAGTTAAAGAGGTCAAATCTCTCCGTAGTTCCCAAACAGAATTGAAGAAGGAACTTAGTGTGTCCGTAAAGGAGAAATGTGAAGCTGAGGTAGGTTCTGAACACGTTTCATAGGTTTTCTTCCTCTTGATAGTTCGGACAAAAAAATGTGTTAAATAAATGAACGTTGCTAATTGTTACAAGATATGTTTGCAAGAAAGAGAAGAATGATAAGTGGGTTGCTTGTAACACTTGCAAATCATAACCACCCACTCTTCCATGTATGGTTAGCCAATTGTTAATTGTCAAATACCCTATCTTTATGGATTCTTTTCTTTCTTGTGGAAATCTTTCGTAACAAATAGTAATGCTCTAAATAAATAGAGGTGTGAAATATATATATATATATATATAATGTCTTTCCTTCCTTTCTGTTTTTGAATTTGTTTATGTTTATGGGCTTTTTTGTTTAGAGCTTTTCTATAATTTGTTTTTATCTCTTTGTGAAGTTGTATGGAATGTAATTAGCATGACATTGTCTTGGAAGCTTACATTTTCAAATGGCAATTGCTTCCTGTCTGCCTTACCGGAATATTCATCTGTTTGCTTTGTGAACTTAAATCGAGCTATGGACCCAGAATGTATGATTTATATGCTGATCCTATGCTTGTGTTTCTCGTGTATTTAGAAACTACTACTTCACGAAGGAGAGAAGAGGGAACGGGCAGAAATTACGTCGAGAAAACTGCTTGAGAAATGTAGGCTTCTTTTTAAGCAGCTTCAAGAGTGCAATGTTAATCTTCCTTACAATGATGAGGATGCGACATTCTTGCGGTCATCGTCAGCTGACGCTTTTGATCAATTAAAGACATCTGATGACCAAATTGACATCCTACTAGAAGAGGTACAAGTTATCATTTTCCTGTGGCTTTCTCTGCTTTTACTGATATTGCAGAGCCGAGCATTAACTACGTTGTTGAATACAGAACTAATTTTGACACTATATCTAGCAAACCCCTCTTTAGTTACAGAACTTGTTTAAATTTCATCAGGTAGAAAACTTAGAGAAGGACTACGGAAGTGCAGCTTCTAATGTAGATAAAACCAATGACATAAAAGATGGTGTAATCTGTGGTGATGAAATGAGAAAGATTATAGCAGATTTGTTCATCGATAATGTTAGATTGCGAAAACAGACAAACCGCGTTACAAGGCATGCTCTCAAATTGGATATGACAACAAGTGTTGATTCTCCTTCAATGGAAAATGTAACAAGTATTTAGATATATGTGAAGTGGTATCATATATTGTTCTTCCACTTTTGACCTAAATCCCAGTTTCTCATCCGTGTGAATGAGTTAATCTTATACTGAATACAGTAGAGCTCCCCAGTGTATTTACATCTGTACGAGTTTTTATTTTGCACACATATTGCATTGCCCCACTTCTTTTTTTGTTAACTTGAACAGAAAATAATGAAAAGTTGGACCTCATCAAAAGATAAAATTATGTTTGCTCGCCCCTTCTCCCTCCATATTTTTGTCAAGTAAAAAAGACATTGTATCGTCGTGGTCATGGTGAGGTGATGGCAAGAAATGTCACTTGCCTCTCCCTCCATATCAAAATAATTGTCGTATTTGCAAAAAAAAAATTATCTCAATAATTGTTGTTTTTTGTTTTTAATGCAACTTTAATTTTTTTTATTTATCAATTCGATCTTTTTAACTAATATTATATGCATCACTTTTAATTTATTACCTTTGCATTTTGCATTTATGATAATTGGAACCAATCAATGGTTTATAAGTATAGTTGAAAAAATTATTTTTCTCTCATTTATTATGTTTTTTTTGTCTTTAGGGAAATGGTAAGGAAATATACATAATTGCGAAGTCCCAGGTTCAAATATAAGATATAATATTTGATCTAATAATGTCGGCATTTGTCAATTAACTTAAGTTTTATAGATATTTATTGTATTTTTTTAATATATGTAAAATGATCAAATATGACAATTATTTTAGAAAAGAGGAATATTATCTTTGCTCCAATACATGGAAGGTTTAGGGGGGTTTGGGTCCTCACCCCACTTCTAATGAACCTCACACTTGTCTTAGTAACTTTGAAAAACATGTCTCCTCCACTCTCGCACCCGACAAATCGGAGAAATCTGCACCCACTTTCATTTTTTCGTAGGTGTGAAATTTTGGATTTCTATGTCTATACCCGCACCCATTCATATATATAATTATAAATTTAAAAAAAATATCTATTATGTGTTCGTGGTGCAAAAACTGAACCGTATTGTACTATATTAATGGTTTGGTTCAGTTCTTGAAAACCACTTTAAAATAAAGTTTAGTGCATTGCTGAACTAATTTATAAATATAAACCAATTTAATATTTTGAACAAATTTTTAGTTAAAATCACTTTCAAACTAGATATTTGAAAAATAATTTTGAAATTCTTTTATTTTTTTTGAGAAAAATAGATGTACAAAATTTTGATAAAATATTTTCGAGAAAAATAGATATACAAAATTTCTCAATAAAAAAAATTTCAAGAAAAAAGTTTCGATTATTTAAAAAAAAAAATCGAAAATTTTTGAAAAAAAAAATATTTTCGATTTTTTTTTCAAAGAAAAAAATTATTTAATTTTTAATTTTTTCAAAAAACAAATTTTGTAAGAAAAAAAATCTTAATTGAAGTTAAAAAAAAATTAAAATTGTTAAACTACTATTTGAGTTAAATTTGATTAACTAAATTGTTTTAAATATGCGGTTCAATTCATGAACCATTTAAATGGTTTTGTTTTTTTAGGTGCAGTGCAATCCAATTTATCAATATGGTTCAATTAACCATATATTTTACACGTCCCTAATTATAATTAATATAATAAAATAATTATTATTAAACAATAATAAAATTAAAAAAATATTTTTGTAAAGATAAGATTATATTTTTTAATATTTAAAAAAATATTAAGTATATTCAATATATACGTTTATATAAACTTTAAAAATTATAATAATATTACTAGCGGTGCAGGTTCAAATGCTGGATGGATATCAACACTCAAAACTCGTCTCTGCTCCCGAATTTTAATTTCAAGAAAACTCGCACCCACATTCAATCAAAGGGGGTTTTCCCCGCCCAAAACAAGACGGTTTCAAGTAGATACTCTCGAGTGCAGATTATATTGTCATCCCTAATACCGATACGGAAAAAAAATATATTGATTTCATATTAGAATATGATTGTTCAGTTCTTATGATTAAGTGCAAAAATAAAGTCAAGATATGAATATTAACATAACTAAAACTCGTAATTTTAGTCGTTTTAGACAGTCAAAGATGTTTTATGTTTAGTTCCCTGGGGTAATTGATTTACTTGACAAAATTACAATTTGTAAGCATTTCCCAAAAAAAAATGTCTAAAAACATAATAATTAACTTCTGATTCATATGCTTTCAAAAGAGTCATCTTCCTAACAGCACACAGACAACATTTGAATCACAAATCAAGCTAAATTTTGCTATTTTTATAAAATGGCTTAATTCTTAATACTGAGTTTTATTTTTAAATAAATTTACAATTTTTCCAATGTTTGGTGAAAATCGATTTGATTTGATTTTTAATGCATATACATATATACACACACTCCATTTTTTTCCTTGCTATATATAGACCACTTAACACAAAACCAAATTAATTTTTTTAATGGGATCCAAATATAAGAGTTGAATTTAAAATTTTCAGATAACTTATTTTCTATAATAAGTTCAAAACATCAAAAAAAAATTATAAAATCTAATCATTTCTCACCTTTGAATATACGAAACATGAGTAGACAAATGAGGCTTTAAATTGACATTTTATTAAATGCCAGAAAAATTAATACCTTGATGTTTGTTCGAAATTGTTAACCATACATGACATGATATCCTAACATGTACAAAAGATAAAGATACAAAGATGATAATTTCCAGGATGATCTTTTTGTCAGGACACGACACTCCCACAGACAAAAAGTTAGGATCACATTATGGCCTGTGTTTGCAAGATGAAGCATACTTTTGTATTTCACATCTGCATGAATCAATCAATGCATATACATTTAGAAGGATATTCATACTACTACAAAAAATGGTAAAACTATTGTGGAACAGAGAAGTTAGATTTTATAATAGGTCTTTTCCATTAGTGAAAAGGAACCATATTGGTCCCTCCTACGGATCAGAAGACAGAATCAACCTAAGAATGTATCTTTATTTGTTTCTTTTTTTATCTTTTTGGCATTGTCTTGCACACGCACTAGCAACTTGTTGGACCAGTTACCACGTTAGCATAAAAGGTGCCAGGAACAAAAGTCTACAAAAAAGGCTGCTTTTGATATCTAAAGACATTGTGAGATCATGCAGCAAAATGAATAGTCACACCAACATGGTCATTTAAAGCAAAGAAAAAATGTAATATCAGAATTTCCATTTCAAGAAACAGTGACAAACCTCAAAAACATTGGTCTAATTGACGCGGCTCCACAAGAACATAAAGTGGCTTTCCAATAAGTTTGCACCGTCCCTGAAAGAGAATGCTTGATTAATTTCATTTTCATGATGATTTCAAAGGAAGAAAAAACAGTATCATTCTAGAAGCTTAAAATATTCGATTCATTTAGATTCAGCCCTTGTCACTTAACAAGATAAAACAACAAACAAAGCTTTTGAATGTTATGTTAAATACAAGTACAATAGGCTATATCAATGAGAAACGACATATGAACATTAATTAATTTTATTTATCCATTTTATAATAAGAATTTTAAGTTTTTGGAGTGTACCTGTAACAAGAAACTGAGATAGAAATTTTAGAGATTAACTAGAAAAGCAAACATAACTTACAAATTACAAAAGCTTAGTCATTTACCTTAACCTCAGGGACACCAATCACACAAGCACATTCCACTACTTCAGCTTCAGCACGCTCTACATGATAAGTTGAAAGAAACCATAAAGCATATTAAAGACCAGAACCAGATACATTGAATGATCATAATCAAATAATATAGACAAAAACAGTAAAATCCACACCTAAAAGTCTTATTCCTGCTGACAGAGTTCCACCCGTTGCCACCAAGTCATCAATAACTATAGCACGTTCACCGGGCTGGATAGCGCCAACATGCAGCTCCAAACAATCAGTTCCGTATTCTAAAGAATATTTTTCGCAAATTACATTGCCTGAAAATAAAACATATCAAAGTTTAGGCATAATGTGGTTGTTATTTTATTATTTTATATTTTAAAAACGCAAATGTAAATAAATTGTTACAAATGTTAGTGGAGAGTGAGATATGATCTGTATCCTGTTATGAAGAGACAAATCTAAATTTCAATTAGGTTTGGTGGAATCAATTTGAACCTTTTGAAATGGACAAAAATGAGATTATTATGAGCTTAGTGCTGGAGTACCTTTAGTCATACACTATGTTATTCAGTGCTTTAAGCACTTAAAGATTGAACTTTAAACATTGAAAAAAGCTATTGAGCCAAAATTCACTTTCAGCTTATATTCTCAAGTAAGTACCCGCACTTTGAATATTTTAGTAAACGAAAGTAAGCTGAACATAAACTACTTCAATTTCAAATATAAACCTCAAAGAAAAACTCTTGTAAAATCCCTATGATATAGCAAACAAGATCAGGAAGACCAATATATATAAGCAAACTAAGCAATAATACCAAGACATACATTTGTTTCATTCAAATAATGATTCAATAGTTATAGAGAACTTGTTTATCATCTCACATTGAATATTTATTCAGCACATAGAAACTTATTTTAGTCAGCTATGACTCAAATTTACGGAGAATTTCACACTGTCCTCTTAGATGTTGTGAGTTTATCTGCCTGTGTCAATTAACCAAAAATATCAAAGTTGGAGCCGATTGACTTTATGTGATCGAACAACAAAAATAGAGAAACAAATCCCTGACACAGTTACTGCTTTCGATTGTTCCATCTCATTCAACAGTCAAAATTGTTTAAAACAAATTTTGTAAATGTGTTATTTGAATTGTTTGATCTCAAATTAACAGTCCATATAGTCCATTGTGGGTAACTCTATGATTCCCCTATAGTACGGATTTCGGGTCCCAAAAGAAGGACAATATTCCTTTCCACTTAGAGAAGTTGTGACACCTTTTACACCGAAAATATTTATTAAGTAAATGGATGAAGAAAAAAGTAGTTTTATACTAAAAGTGAAAATGCATGTTTTCATAAAAAAAATAAAAAATAAAAACTTTTGGTTTCAAGACGTAAAGAACATCATCACATTTCAACACAAGTCAACCTAACTTTCTTCAAATTAACTCAAATAAAAGTTTGGCACTTTCAAGTTTGAGCTTAAAGTAAAACTGATTAAAAGTTTAGAAGCAACAATTTCTTCAAATTCAAAATGAAGATAAAGAAAAAAGATATACCAGGTAGCTTGCTAGGTTTACGTAAAGGAACAAACTTTGCACCAATGCCCAACGCAACTGATGGACCAAACAGGAATCCCCGTGCTTCAATTCCTGCATAACAATTTCTCTCACTTTTTTTTTTTAATTTTTTAGAATAAAAAAAAAAAAAAGAGTATTGCATGAGGGAGAATGAGAAGTACCAGCAACAACTGAAATG
>JBBPBO010000004.1:75402488-75546183 GCA_037974295.1 Cicer cuneatum
TTTTTTTAATTTTTTAAAAAAAAAAAAAAAAAAAGAGTATTGCATGAGGGAGAATGAGAAGTACCAGCAACAACTGAAATGCGCATGTCTCTGTAACGATCGACAAAAATGTCGACAGTATCTTTAAACGCCTTGTGATCTAACAACAATGTCGTTATGTCTTGAAACATTATTCCTGCAAATTTCGCCTCTTACTGTGTTAATTTAATAATCCAACACAGACAAAAAAACAAAACACACACACACCAGACCTTTTTTTTTTTTAATTAAAAATAAATAATAGACAGTTGCAGATCTGCTAGATAAAATTTCATTCAGATGAAAAATACAAATAATAGAAGAAGGATGTGTTTTATGAATTTCTTATAAAAATAAAAATAAAAACCATTTTTGGGGAAGTGAGGAACGACGGTGATGGCTTGATAGATGCGTTGCAACCTAGGGTCACCCTTAAGACCATTTTCTTCGGCAAACATTTTGGGTTTGGTTCTGTATGTCTTGTGTTTGGGGTTTTTTTCTTTCTTCTTTGTGTTTCCCTCCCAAACTCACTCTGATTATATTATATTGTATTGTATAGTATAGTGAGTGGAGATTCCAAAGTACTTACCAATCGGTACTTTCCTTTCCTTTCTTTGTTTCACCTCATATTTATATACAATACTTCCTCTTCTTACTGCTATTTTTGTTACTATTATAAATTAAAAAATACCTTCAATTTTAATTAATGTTATAATATTGGTATCTATAACTTGTATTGTACTTCCTCTCTGTTTTACAAATTGTATCCCTTAACAATTTCACACAAATTAAAAAAGAGGATATCAATTTTACTAAAAAGATATATTAAATATTGGAATTTCTATTGGAGAACAATCACTTGAAAAATAATGCATATGCCTATTATTAATTATATAGTGCAGTTAAAAATAAAATAAAATTATATTAGAAACTAAAGGCGACACCTTTTTAAGATAATTTTCTTTTTGTGAATGTTTATTTTGAGATATATAGAAGAAATTATTTTTAAATTATTTGAAAGGGAACAATATATGAGTAGTAAAAGTTAGCTTGAAAGTACTATTATGGTAGATAAAAAACAATAACTCCAAAAATACATTATCACAATAGTCTTGGGCATATAATTTTTTTCCGAAAATTATCAAACAAAAATCAATATTATTAAATTAAAAATAATTTCATGTAAATAAAATTTTAAAAATAATATAAAAACTATAGATAAGTCAAGATATATTAAAGAATATATAATAAAGTTTAAAATTGTATTTTGAAATTAACATAAAATATCTATTTAAAGAGTTAAAATATTCTTCTAATATTTTTTTTACATATAAATTGAAAATAATCATTTATCGTTTCAATGCATTCACTAATAAAAACACCATTTATGATATTTTATATCTATTTTATACTATATAAATCATTTTCATAATTAATTAATAAATAAATGAAACTTTGCTTGTCGAGTTTTCCTTGAAATTTTCATAAAATAATCTAATTTAATAATAATTATATAAAAAAAGTAGTATTTTTTTTAAGGCAGTAATAGTAATAAAATAATAATAATAATAAAACCTAAAAGATGATAGTGCAAGAGAAGAAAGGGTTGGGGAAAGCGCAGAAAGTGGAATAGACGAAATCTTATACTCCATGTTCCACTGTTCACGCGCACGCGAGGTTTTATTTTATTTTATTTTATTTTATTTGTACTATAAAAAACATGATAACATGATCATTAAATAACTTTACACCATCAATCACATCTCATCACTTGCTTTACATTTATTTTTTCCTTTCTTTCCCATATTCTAATTCAATTCTTATGGATTTTTAGTAAAAATAAATCTTTGGATCCCCTCCAGCTCCAGGTACACGGTGCAAAATCAGTAGGGGTCAATAAATTTGGCTAGAGATCTTTCGCTTTCCATTTAATTGAGTAATTTATTTTAAAAAATACAATTATTAATATTAATTATTGATTATCAAATAAATAATTGTTATTTTATGAATATATACGATAAATTATGAGTAAATATAATATAAATTATTTATTAATTCATTTTATTAATTTTTTGATTTAGAATAATCAAATCTTTAAAAAAATAATATTAAATAGTATGTCTTGCGAATAATTTTATACCATTACAATTCAATAATATTCGCTTACTTCATCTATTCTTTCTTTTAATAAGAATTATTTTTTGAAAAAATAAAATAAATACATCTAATAATTTAAAAATATTTATGTTTAAGGGCAATTATTTTCTCATTGGTGCTTATAATTATAATAAATTGAGTATTATAATACAATTTATCACGTGTGATCCACAAAAAATAAGAAGATTGATAACCTGTACATATAAGTTACTCTCTCAACTAGACACTTATGTTTTTCATCCTTCGATAGGGTACTTAATAGTTGGTGCTACCTGTTACGTAAAGCAACCTTTTAGAGATTCTTTAATAGTGTTTATAATAATTTTTTTTGTCTTCAATATAAACAACAAAAAAGTCTATTATATAGACTTAAATATAAATAAAAATTAACTAATTCTATTACATTTTATTGATTTATATTTTATTTTTTCAATAATATTTTTTTTAAAATGACCAATATTAGTGGTTAATTGGTAGTTTTAATTCCTATTTTCCTTCCCTAAACCACCTTATTTATAACTCCTCAATAACTCTTATATTCTCATGAAACAAATTTCATCGAGGGTTATTTTGATTTTCAATCAACTTTTTTTTTATTACTTTGAATTACATAAATTCAAAAACTTTTTTAAAATATGTGAAAACATTTTCTGTTACTTACTTATAATATCTCAGAGAGTAAATATTCATTTGCTTTACAATGTGTCACTTTAGTAAATAAAATTGTTTAAAAACAAATATAATTTTAATTTTTAATATAACTTTAATTTTTTTTTAGTTTTACCGTCAAACTGTTACTACATGTACTACTTCATACATATACACTTCACTTTATCTTAATGATATTAAAAAATAATCAATAGTTAATAAATATAATTTAATACTACTATAATTTATTCTCTTATGATTTATTTGTCACTCAATCAAACTCCGAATTACTGTGGCATATTCTTTTAAGAATCAAATAGTTGAATTTTTTGATAAAATAGCTATTTCTTTTTTCTAATTATTGTATTTTTTAATAAAATTTAATTTATATATACTATCAATGTGAAAAATTTATATACTATCAATTAATTATAACCATAAAATTATTAAATATATTTAATTTTTATAAAAATTATTTCTAAAATTATTATGATGAATGATTTGGTGTGATGACAGATATATAACATTTAATACATGTAGAAAAACTTTATATCACGTTTAATTTAAAACGTGTGGAGGATAACCGAGGAATCGTTGTTGTTGTGATGGCTTGAGATCTTGATGAGGGACCCACGTTTGTGTAGTTGCATGATTTTATTTTATTTATTTTGTGAATTGTTCTTTATCTCAAGAAGTGGACCTCGTACTATGGACTGACTATCACGAGATTTTCTCCACGAGAGGGCAAAATCCTGTTACACCTATTCACCTAATTACACAAACCAATTATCTTCTAATTTTACACTTAATAGCTAATCACAGCCTGACAGATACTCCCACTATGCTTACGTTTGTTAAGTACTAGTAATAATTATCCATCAATGACTTAACAATATGACAAATCCTGTCCTAATCTCAACTTCATTTGTTTACTTTTATATTCTCCTTACTTTGAATTTTAGTAATGGATGTGGAGTTTCAAAATAAATTATGTGTAGATAACGATCAAAACGGAAATCTTGTACTTTTTATAGTACATACTTGCATATTCTAAAGATATAATTCTTATTTGATGGTGCTAGGTAATCAAGCTTTGCCGAATGTGGGGCCATATTTAATCCATTTAATCTTTGTGAGATTAAAAATTGATCATTGGTAACCAGTACATGTTTCCAAGATAAGATTTTAAAGGATTTGATAGATTAAGTCTTCATTTTATTATATATTAGAGATTTAAAATAAATAAAATTAAAAAAATTATATAATAAAATATTACGTAAAATCTCAATTCCACTTAATTTATTTTAAAAAATATTATTAGATTATATTTAGATTACTCTTTACATTGTAACTAATTAATTGAGTTAGTTGCACTTTAATTGTTATTCTGTTATAGTTGTTATTCTGTTATAGCATATAACAAATACTATATACTCTTGTACTTGCTCTCTATTATTTAGTTTCTTTTAAGGAGAATGAAGTTTCATATTATACAGTTTACTAATACGGTATCAGTGAAATAATGATTTTCATAATTCTTTTCTAAAGTTCATTTTCCCTTCTCCTTCTTTGATTTCTATTCTAATTCATGACTTCCATACATGATTCTGATTATTCTGATTATTCAGATCATGATTCAATCTCTATTCCTCCTTTTAACAATGAACCTCCAACCCCTGATCCCTTTCACAACCCCATAAATCCCTATTATCTTCATCATGGCGAAAACTTTGGCGCTACTCTCGTCGCATCGCCGCTTAATGATCACAACTATTACAATTGGAGCAGATTGATGCGAAGAGCACTTGCTTCTAAAAACAAACTTCGATTCATCAATGGCACACTTCCGTCACTGCCTCATAAAGATCCCGATTATGAGCTTTGGGAACGAGGTAACAGTATGGTTCTTTCTTGGATAAATCGCACCTTGTCACCGCACATCTCTCAGAGTACGGTTTGTATTGATAATGCAACAGATCTTTGGAACGATCTTCAAGATCGATTTACCAAATGGAACTATTTTCGTTTCTCAGATCTTCTGCGCCATCTGCATTCCATGAAACAGGGTGAACGTTCTTTATCTCAATATTTTACTGACATGAAGATATTATGGGACGAATTAGAAGATCTTCGACCTACTCCTTCTTGCACATACAAAAACCCTTGTTCGTGTCATCTCAGTACCGCTGTTCGTGAGTTAAAGCATAAAGAATATGTCACCTGTTTCTTTAAAGGTTTGAATGATTCTTATCAAAACGTTAGAACTCAAATACTTCTCATGGATTCTTTATCTCCAATTAGCAAGACTTATTCATTGGTGATGCAACAAGATTTTTCCCCTAATTCTACTGCTCCGGATTCAACCGTGTTTGCTTTCAATTCGGTATCAAATGGTTCTAGTAAGGGAAACTCCAATCCTGGCAAGGGGCGTGGTCAAGGATTCAAACCATTTATGGTTTGCACCAATTGTCACTATACAAATCATACCATTGAGACACATTATTTCAAACACGGCTTCCCTCTGGGTTATCGTTTGAAGAATTCGTCTACCGATTCCAATTCTTCTTCCAACACTGACAATGTGGAATCTAAACATTCTACAAATCTCGCTTCTACTACTTCAGATAATGGTCTTTCAATTTCAAAAGATGAGTATCAATACCTCATCACTTTGCTTCAGACTTCAAAGGGCAAAAATTTTGCCTCAAACTCGAACAAGAAAGATTCTGATGATACTAGTAATCATGTAATTTCTAGCATTTCAAAATCAGGTATGCACTCTTCTTTTTCATCTGTTTGGATTCTAGACTAAGGAGCATCTAATCATGTATGTCTTTTTATTTATTGTTTTTCATCTATTAAACAAATTACTCCTATTCCTATTAAGTTTCCAAATGGACATCTTATATATGCACACTTTGTAGGAGCAGTGCATCTTTCCCCATATTTGCATCTTAATGATATTTTTTATATTCCCCAATTTCAATTTAGTTTGATATCCATTTACAAACTCAAACATTATATGAATTGCAAATTAATTTTCTCATATAAATCTTGTTGTATTCAGGATTCCAATACCCAGAGGATGATTGGACATGTTGAAGTTGTCAACAATGTTTACATTCTCACACAAGTTTTTAGGATTACTAGTAATGCACAATTGCTAAATTTGCTTCTATTAATTTTCATGATGTTCATCATGTTTCTAATAATGTTGTAGATACTAATAATAGTCAATTTGACATGTGGCATTATCGTTTAGGCCACCCTTCTCACTCTGTTATTCAACATCTTTGTAATAGATTTCCTTACATCTCTACTAATAAAGTTTGAACAATGTTGCATATGGACATTTGGGGTCCCATTGGGGTGAAATCTATTCAAGGGCATGCTTATTTCTTGACTATTGTGGATGATTTCTCTAGACATACTTGGTTGTTTTTGATGAAATCTAAAACTGAAATTAGAACTAGTATTAAGCATTTCATTAAAATGATTCACAACCAGTTTTCATACACTGTTAAAACAATTAGGAGTGATGATGGAATGGAGTTTAAGATGCCTGAATTTTATTCCTCCTTAGGCATCATTCATCAAACCTCTTGCGTTGAAACCCCATAGCAGAATTCTGTTGTGGAGTGCAAACATAGAGACCCTTTAAATGTCACAAGAGCTTTGTTATTCCAATCACATTTGCCTAAGTGTTTTTGGGCTTATGCCATATCACATGTTGTTTATTTGATCAATCGATTGCCTACCCCAGTTCTTAAAAATAAAACCGCTTTTGAGGTTTTGCATAACCAATCTCCAACTTTTCTTGATTTAAAAGTTTTTGGGTGTTTATCACATGCTACTACTTTGGTTCAAATAGATCTAAACTTGACCCTCGTTCTAGAAAATGTATCTTCTTGAGCTTTAAACATGGCACCAAAGGTTACTTATTGTATGATTTACAAATTAAAAATGTTTTTATTTTTCATAAATCTTACTTTCCTTATGCTGCTCCTATTTTAAATTTCAGCAACGATCATATTATTACTCAAGATGACTACAATTTTCTCTTTGATGATATCATTCTTCCCACTGCTTCCAATATTATGCATTTATATGCACATGCTAATAACTATGATTTGACATTTTCCCCTATTTCTTCTATCTCCCTTAATGATGCACACATTAATTCTGATGATGACATACACACACTTAGAAGATCCACTAGGATTATGAACTCTCCCCCATACTGAGATGTTTATCACTGTAATGATTTGGTTCCTCAATCATCTAGTGATGTATGTTATCCTTTATCCAATTTTTTATCTTATACTAACTTGTCTATTGCCCATAAGAAATACATTTATTCTATTACTTCTATGATCGAGCCATCCATATACGCGGAGGCTATAAAAAATCCTTCATGGATACAAGTTATGCAATCTGAATTGTCAGCTTTGCATCATAACAACACATGAATTGTTTTCGATCTTCCACAAGGTAAGAAACTTATAGGTTGTAAGTGGGTATACAAAATTAAATATAAAGCTGACGGCACTATCAAAAGGTATAAAGCTCGTCTTGTAGCTAAGGGTTTTACCCAAATTGAAGGTTTTGATTTTTTTTATACTTATAGTCTAGTTGCAAAATTAACTACAATTAGATTGTTATTATCCATTGCTTCATCACAAAATTGGTTCTTACATCAATTAGATGTTTATAATGCCTTTCTTCATGGCACTTTAGATGAAGAGGTTTATATGGTTTTGCCTCCTGGTCTTAATTCTAATTTTTTCAATAAGGCTTGTAAATTGCTTAAATCAATTTATGGTTTAAAGCAATCAAGTAGACAATGGTATGCAAAATTGGCTGGTGCATTAACTTCTAATGACTACTGTCCATCAACCAATGATAATTCATTGTTTATCAAACATAAAGGACATTCCTTTATTGCATTTCTGATTTATCTTGATGATTTGATACTTGCAGGTAATGATATGACAAATTATCCACATAAAGGACATCATTCATAAGAGTTTTCGAATTAAAGACCTTGGACAACTTAAATATTTCCTAGGATTGGAAATATCACAAAGTAAATCTGGCATCCACATTTGTCAACGTAAATATACACTTGACATCCTCGCTTCAGCAGGCATCCTTGCCACAAAACCGGTTTCAACACCTATGCAAAATGGCTTAAAGTTTTCACCTACAAACACAAATTACTTATCTGATCCCAAGCCTTATAGAAGACTAATTGGTAAACTTATCTACCTCACCAACACTCATCCGGATATCAACTTCGCTGTTCAACAATTAAGTCAATACACCAACAAACCAACTTCTCACCACTTTGCAGCAGCTATTCATGTTCTGCGTTATCTTAAGAACTCTCCAGACTGCGGCATTTTCCTACCTTCTTCTTCGTTACAACTTAAAGCCTTTTGTGATTCTGATTGGGCAACTTGTGTTGAGACCAGAAAATCAGTGAGTGGTTATTGTATCTTCTTGGGGGATTCCTTGGTTTCATGGAAGTCTAAAAAGCAACCGACAGTTTCACGTTCTTCTTCTGAAACTGAGTACAGATCTATGGCATCCATTGTATGCGAGATTCAATGGTTAACCTTTCTTCTACAAGATTTCCAACTTAATTTTACAACTCCAGCTCTACTTTACTGTGATAGCCAATCTGCTAGGCACATTGCTGCTAACGTGTCCTTTCATGAATGCACAAAACATATTGAGATCAACTGTCACATAGTTCGGGAAAAATTACTACAAAGGTTATGTCATCTTCTACCTATCGGTTCTTCAAAATAGTTAGCGGATATATTCACAAAGGCTTTGAATCCTACCTGATTTCATTCCTTTATTTCGAAGCTTGGTTTATTAGATATATATAATCCAGCTTGAAGGGAGATATTAGACTATACTTACATTACTCTTTACATTGTAAATAACTAATTGAGTTAGTTGCAGTTTAATTGCTATTTTGTTATAGTTGTTATTTTGTTATAGCATATAACAAATGCTATATATACTTTTGTACTTGCTCTATATTATTAAATTTCTTTTAAGGAGAATGAAATTTCATATTATACAACTTACTAATAAATATTTTATAGTTTTTCTAATTTAGAAAAAAATAAATATTTCGTTCTCTTCTCCAAAATTTAATTCTCAAATATATTTCTAAGTGTTGATAAAGAATCTCTAAAGTACCTTCATACATATTACACAATTGTTGCCAGGTTCTTTATTTATAAACTACATTAACTATATTTCTCAAATAATATAAGATTTTTTTGTGTGTATCAAAATAAATCATCTTTTAATTATGTGATCGGCACAATGTCTTTCATCATTATATTTTTATATTAAATCTAACAAATTTTTATAAAATTAATTTATAAAATAAGACATATCCCTATTTATAGATTATATTTAATTGATGTAGAGTTGTGTTTTTCAAATAATCATGTAGTGTATATGATAGTTGATTGTTTATAAGTACTTTATTCCTTCCTTTATTTCCTTTTTCCGGCGATAGCTTTCGTGGTAGAATTATTAAGGGTTTGTGTTGTTTGTTGTATATGGATTCGAATATATATATAATCAGTTGATCTTGGAAGATGTTAATTGGAGACCAGCACATGAGATAGTGGTTATTATTTTATTCATAATTTATTAATCCCACTCATTTGTTTTCCATATCTTCCAAAATGATGGAATTTCATGATTTTCTAAAGTTAGCAACTGGTCATTAAATATGTGGGTGTTGTGTATCATGTATGTACTATTCAAACAAACAGTATTTGATAATTTTGAAATAATACGACAAAATGAAATGATTGAGTTTAATTTAGAACAATACTTCGAGACAATTTGAAAAGAAATCTTGATTAAAATTATTATTAGTTAAATTTTATTTATTTTTAATAGAACTTTTAACTATTAAATATTTTTTTTCTTGAGAATTCGAGGGTGAAATAAAATAAAATAAAATACCATTGGCAGCAAATTTTGGAGGAACAAACTGATCACCCTATTGCCCTGTCCCATTCTTGATTGTTTAATATAATGTTATCAATTCCTAGTTTCTAGCTCAACTCAATATCAAGATATGTGTCTCTATTTCTTTAAATCATCCCATCTCCACTTTATTAATTATTTATTGAAAGAACGTATTGTGGGTGGACAAAAGAAACTACACAAAATACTGGTCAATTAAAGACCAACTCATTTCAACACAAGTTGAAGCCAAAAAGGTCAACCGTGGTCCATAGTTATCTATAAACAATGTTCTTATGTATTCATTGGGTTTGTGAGAAAAAAAAATGTTTAACATGATTCAAAGCAACTTGTTAGTGATGATGAAAGATATATTCTAGATCTCATGTTTAGTACATGCATTTGGATGAGCACATTAGATTTCATATTGATTTTGTATGTTAATTTCAGTTTAAGCGAGTAAACTTCAACTAAAGATTATTTCAATTAGATATATTAAATTTGGTAATCTCGAACAACTTGATCTTAATTGAAAGTTATTAATTATTTGATTTGAAAAGTTACATACTAAAAAGTAAGTTTGTAGGAAAATATAGTATAAAATTATCTACATGATTTAAAAAATGTTTTTTAATTTAATGTTTCTATTAGATTAACAACATGCTTTAGGGGAGTGTTTATCGTAACTTCTAAATTTTTCAAACACGCACTAAATTTGTTATACATATAGTCTGCGTCTTAAATTAAAATCTAACTTGAAAAAATAATGGGTTTTGATCTCTTCTAATAACATTACCATCCAAAGAAATAGGTGGAGTTTAAAGATGAGATTACAACATGAGAAAATATCATTTCCAAATATCACGAGTTCTTTCTCACACACATAGAAAGTCTATTAAGTGGGAACTAGTGTATATCATGTGAAATGAATGTTCCATCACAATTATTAGATTAATATATTAAAAATTCTTCCAACTTTTTATTTTGAAGGTACTCAATAAATACACTATTAAATGTATATTTTTATTTTAATTAATTCGAAAAAAGAGTAAATAAATATAAAGTTAACAATGATTTTAGTTCTTATAATACAAGTCTAGTATGGTTTTATTTCTTGTAGTTTTTTTTTAAACTCTATTTTTAACATTTCAAATTCATTTGCTTTTAGTTTTTGGTGACATTTATTCATTCAAAAATTGATGATATGACAATTGAAATGCTTTATGAGAAAAAAAATATGAATTGTCAAAATAAAATAGTTTTATATTTACATCCAATAGTAATTATATATTTTACCAAATAATTCAATTTCACACGATCCACACAATTCATTTTTATAGTACAGTGTGAAAAAATAGATAGTTCCATTTTAATAGTATTTGCAACTTGTTTCATTTGTTACTAACCTCTTTTTTTCATAAAAAAAAAAAAAAACAGTGTCAACAATTTAACCGTGGTAAATGTATGGAAAAAACTAAAAAGTTGTACAACATTTGGCAAAGTAGAGAGAATTTTTTTCCCAAAAAGCTCAAACTTTAAATTTTTTATGAAACACATATTTTGTTCAAAAACTATAGAAATTAAAAATTTTGAATACTTCAATTTTAGTTTTTCCGAATATAGTTTTTGCTCATAAAAACTTATATTTTGCCAAAAAAATTAAAGTTTTTTTGATAAAATGAAGAAATAAAAAGAGTAAAATAGAATTTTTTTAAAATTGTGGAGTAGAAAATATTTCTGTTATTTTCGTGGTATATGATATAAGCCATGTAAATTTGTTTGCCAAAGTCCGTGTAAAGAATGGGAGAAGTAGCAATCTACATTAGTTCAGGTGCTTAAAGAAGGGTGAGGAAAGGAAAGAGCTGATCCAAAAATTTATTGGGCTTTTTAGTTTATCTACCCAAGTTTATTCTATTACTTCATAATATTTTCAAATATAGAAAAATATATGTTTGAATTCAGAAATTCAAACGTATAAAATATATATTCAATTTAGTCAATCTAAAAAAAATATAGAACTATTGAGAAAACTTAGAAGTAAGAAAATAAATTTCCTATCCACTTCTATCTAGTACGAAGTCAATGCAATTATGCAGGATTAGGTTATACAGTGACATAATTTCACGGTGGCTGCTTTCTACACCCTCTTAGTGCTACAAAATTTTCAAAAGGTTTTTTTTTACTCTAAATTTGATCATATATATTATTGGACAGGGCTGGTCCATAGATGTAACTGGCTTCGTTCGGATGTCCATCTTCAAAAAGTTTTTTTTTTCTTCAAAAATACACTTAGAATATTAAGTTTAACTTAATTTTCACGTCTTTTAAGTTGAAATTCTACCGAATACTCCGATAATATGCCATTCATATTAATTACCCAAAAAACATTCATCAAATCTTATATATATTTTTTATAATAATTTAAACATACGTATAATCTTAAAAACAAAGTAATAAAGGTTTACCTACGTAATCAATGTATTTAAATTCTTTCACATGTAAAATAACTTGGACAATCAATTTGTTGCAATGTTTCGATTAGATCTTAACATTTCATGACAGTAATTCGAGAAAATTTTTCTTAAAGAATTGCATGCGTAATTTAATAATTATTAAAGGCTAATTGTTAAAAAGAGAAAACCGAGACCAATAATACGATAACTCCAACGATCCAATTGTTGAATAAATTGAGACCAGTAATAATTTATAGAAGAGGAAAATGGTGCAAACAATAATAAACTTAAATGAAAAATGATAGAACTTATAGAATCGAATTGAAAAAAAAATAATAAACTTATAGAACTTAAATGAAAAATGAGTTAAACTTAAATGACTAAATATGTATGTTTGCATTTTTTATAAAAGATTAAATTACTCTTTTAGTCCATTAACTTATTTTCTGATTTCACTTTAATCTCTTAATTATTTTTTTTTGGTCATTTAACTATACTTCCATTAGTCAAGTGGTCATTTCCTTTAATTTTTACCAAAAAATATTAAGTTTTGAACATGTCTCGTCTCACTCATCTTCAAACCCATAAATTTATGATTTTCTTCAATCAAAAAACTCAGAAAAAATTCATCAAACTTATGATATTCAAATCCATAAACTTTCAAATCTATAAATTTCAAATTCAAATTTATAACCTTTCAAACTCATTCGTCATATTGTTCATGTTTGTACTTTTACAATTTTCAATGCAAAACATCAAAAAACAAAAAATAGAAAGATGTTGTTCAAGAGATGGAGTTCTAGTAGATCTAAGTCTTAATTTAATTGGATTTAAGTTTGAAGGTTATTAGTTTGGATTTGAGTTTCAATTTGAAAGTTATTAGTTTGAACAATTATGGGTTCATTATTGAAGGAGATTTATGGAATTGATTTTTTTAATTAAATGATTAAATTAATTGGTGTTGATTTTTTTTTTCTTTTTAACAAATTTTTTGTTAGAAGTTGAAACTCTACCCAATATATTGTCTAGATTTACAAAAGATGAATGAAATGAGGAAAATGAAAGAGATGAAGAATGAGATTAAGGTTATGGAAGAAGAATGTATTTAGGAATTTTTCATTCTTTATTTTTTTGAGTTTAAAAAGTTGAAGTTAAATTTTTTGATGACTTTGTTGGGTTTTTAGATTGAAAAATATAATAAATTTATGGATTTGAGGGATGAATTAGACGACACTTCTATAAAATTTAATGTTTATTTTTTGTAGAAATTAATACAAATGATCAATTTGACTAGTTAAATGACTAAAATAAAATAGAAAATAATTAAGGAACTAAAAAGAAACTTAAAAATAAACTATGCGATAGTAATTTAGCCTTATAAAAACAAAATTGCCCTCTTTCGCTCACTCTCCTGTTCGGTGGGGAAAGATTGAAAGAGGTTCATTATTGAAGGAGATTGAAAGTCTAGTTGAAAGATAAGTAAAATTAAATTGATATCTACAATAAACATGACTTCCAAGTAGAAAATGAACAATGAAGAGTGAATGGAATTAGTATCACCATTGGAATACAGAAATGTTATCTCGACGTAAATTGATATTACATTTTACATAGATTTGATATTAATTCTTAATTCTTTCTCTCCCATCAGAATTGTAAATAATCAATACAATACATGATATTGAGATTATAGATACACAGAACAGAACAGATTGAAATTATATATATATAATGATAGAAAGAAAGAAGGAAAGTACTAAGCAGTAGGAAGAACCTTATTAACAATATCCTGGCTAAGAGCAGCAATCTGAGAATCAAGAGACTTAACCGTTTCTTCCTTTTGCTTTTCCAAATTAGCAAGAGCATCTTGCAATTCAGCATCCACTTTCTTCCTTCCCTCTGCAATCTTCTCTTCCACTTCAACCTGTGTCTCCTTCTTCATCTTATTCAAAGCCGCCGATATTTCAGCACGTGCTGCTTTCAAAACCGCATTCGCCTGTTCCTCCAACTGTTTAACCTCATCCGACGTGTCCTTAATGCTGTTAAGTTTCTCTCTGATGGATGCGTCTCTACCGTCCATGAAGTTACCGAGAGGAGTGAAGTATAATTTGTCGAGAGCGACCATCAGGAGAAGGAATTCTACCATTATGATTGGGAGGGTTAGGTTGAAATCGAAGAGAGCGGCTTTTTCGATAGCGAGGGAGGGTGGTGCGAAGGCTAAGGAGAGTGATGTTGCGGCTAGGGTTATGGATTTCAGCTTTGAGATTTGGAGTTTCAGTTTGGAGTTGATGGTTGGGAGTGAGATTTGGAGCATGGGGAGTTTAGGTGTAGGGGAAAGGGAAATTGTGGGAACTCGAATTATGGGTTTGGAGGATGCCATGATCATTGTGGCCATCGCGAGGGTGGGTAATTTGGATATGATTAGGAGGATCACTTACTCTCGCTCTCTGTGTTTCGGGTTAGTAGCGATTGGAGTAGGAGAAAAGGAGGATTTTTGGGAAGGGGAGGGTCTATCTCAATTCTTTGCCACACGATTGTGTGATACTGCCTGCCTGCCTGCTTCCATTGGGCCTTCGCTCCATTACATGTTTCTCAGGCCCAAATATTAAACTTCCAATGTTTCTTTCATTTAGTAATCCTAGATTTCACAACTGCTAACACTTGAGTGTAAACTAATTTAATTTGAGTGTAAACTAATTTTATACATACATTTAATCACATCGTACTATTTTGTTTCTATATGTAAGTCTATTTTGTAAACCTTTCTAGACATTTTTTTATAAGACCCATCTTCAAATTACAAGATACATTCATTAACTTTTCATAAAACATCACTAATTAAACTTATTTATATTCAAAATTTATTTTTAACACATCAAAAAGTTTGATGTGAATTTTAGTATAAATTTTTATAGTTTTTCTAGCAAACCAAGCGATGTTTGCAGAACTTGAAAGACAAAATAAATTCTTTTCTGTACATGAAAAAGAATAAACTGTAATGCAATATGACAATGAGCCACAGTATTTGTGGCGGAATAAAATCCTCAACGGCATTGCATTGACAAGAGAATAAAATCAGAAAGATGAAAACTCTTTCCATGTGTGTCTTCGATGTGGCCTTCTGCAATGGCCTACAATCCCTTTAACCTTCCTTAAACTGCTCACTATACCTTTGGAAATCATGGAATGACAAACCCCACCTTCCATTCTAGCTTTCCTCACAACTGCCATACGGGTCTCTGAAAACAGCCCTCCCAAATATCCTGTTAACCTGCTGCTCATTCCAAGACAATTTTCTTCTGCATTGCTATGCTGGATCTTCCCATTCTCTATGACTATATGATCTAAACCAACGTTGTCGTCATCATCATCATGTTCTTTCTGCTGACATCCATTCACTTGTGATGATGATCTGCACCTTCCATTCAGTTAGTGTTAGCACTTGGTCGAGACAATATTATAGCAACATACACGCAATCCAACCATAGTATATTCCCATATTAATCATCAATAATTCTACCATATTAGCAAGGTTAACTTCATAGTCTGCAAATGATGGATCTTTTCATGTTTTTGAATGTAAGCAATAGTTCAGTGTATCCTATATAATTACAGTGTGACCAAACAATTTATAACCAGACATGAAAGGTACTAAACAATGTAAGACTACAACCATAATTTGGTATTGAAGCTACCAAAAATTTGAAATTAAAAATGTCATGAAATTCAAAAGGACAAAATATTCAACTAAAATTTTAGGGACCATAAAAGGTCACCTCCAAAAAATAAAGGAATGCCACTTATAAAAGTAAACAGACGTTTTCTTTAGTAAAAGGTGAAAGAATAGTTCGCTATGTGCTTGCTTCATGGCTCCACTATTTGAGAGAAGACTTGTCTCAACTACTTATAATGAAGCTGTAGCTGAAACTTCTTTCCATTAAGCAATGTGGGACTTAATGGTTTCCATCATCATTTATAATTTATGTCTGTCCATTCAATAACACCAATGTTTTAGTATAGTTTGTAGGTATAATGAAATTGTTCAGATTCACATAACCTTCTTTCTAGATGTTCTCCCATATTAGAATTACATAAAAGGCAGCAGGCCTAAACTGTATTGCTATGGTATCTTATATTATTTTTCAATGATTTCAGGACGTTACACGGCATTGAAGCGATTCAGTATATAACCAGATTGATCCGATTTTCTATGTGGTAACCAGAGTAGAGCTAAATTAAACCTGAATATTTTGCATAGTTGGATTGAAACTTCATACCTCCCATGTTGTTTCAAATTGACATTTCTTTTCTTCAATGGTTGTCTCTGAAAACTACAGATGTTGGATACATGGCGAACGAAACGAAGCTGCAGTACAGCAACAGATCAAAACAAAATAATTTTCACATGTCACCAATAATTAATGAATTTCAAATTAGTAAATCACATTATGATGAGAATCAAACTATGTCAAGGCTATATTCCCACGAGTAGATTAGATGGCTGATCAACAAGTAATAACCAACAACCCTGCTTAAGCACTGTTTTCAACAAGGTATAAGCATGATCTGGCTTGGGCATGACTAATTGCTTTTATGATCTCTCAATCTAAAATTCCAATGACAGGAGGAAACATCTAATTAAAAAACTAACCAGAAAAGCAATTATCAATAGCTACGACAAGTGGACTTATAACAACACACTAAATTAAGAATTAAACTATAAACAAATCAAACAATTTGTTAGAAAAGCAAATTTGACTTTAAGAAAACAGATAAATAAACACAAACCATTGATCGTGGGGCTGGCAATTGTGCCTCTAACTTCCCCGATAGCAGAGAGGCTAGTGTAGTTTTCTATTATGCGATACTTATACTTATGTTACACACTACAAACTGTTATTAAATACTATACGTTGCATTCGAGCCTGTGTCCACTTGTTAGTGAATATGAGTCATACTCAACACAATTGGAACATGCTTAATTACGATTCTGTTGCCACATCAAAATTATATGATTCATATAGTCATGATCGGCCTTTCCTCTCTAACATTCCTGACTATAAATTAAAAATTAACCTTTAATTTATTTCGAGATTACATGACTATATGAGACAGAAATTTAAGCATGGTGAATTGACACAATAATGCCGAACCTGATCACCATCCTTGATACCAAAATCTCTAAGATAATCCGTTTCTGTAACTAACTTCTGTCCTTCATAGCATAAACAAAATCGCCCCCAAACAAGTGGCCTACATACATACACACAAACAAACAACCGAAGGCAAGATTATCGAAATTAACACAACAAAATGAATTGAATCCAAAATACTCTAAACTCAGAGTATTGATATAAATTCTCCATCATGTAAATCAACAGAAGATTACCAAAATAAAGTATCGAAAATCAAAATTAGTGAAATTAACAAACCATGATATTTTCTGGGGTCCTTTGAGAGGCACGTGACTAAAAGCTGATTCCACAGCCTGCTTGAGTACCGCAACAGTTGCTGTTTTTGCAACTTCAACATCTGAAAGAACAATTAAAATATTTGATTAAAGATTGAGGAAATGGAATTTGAATTTGAACAAGAAAGAGAGTAATAATTAGTTACGGAAGGAAGAGGAATCCAATTTGAGGATGGAGAGAGTGAGAGTTTGGGAAGGAAGTTTGTCGTAAGATAAACGGGCGGGATCGACGATCATGAGGGAAGAAAATTGCATGGTAAGAGATCGCCGAGGGCTATCATCAGAAACAATATTCAACCCACTCATCGTGTTACTCGCTCGACTCATTGTGCAAATGGAACTTTATCTCAATTCTCATTTCTCAGAGTTTGTTTCGCAGACGTTCATGACGGTTACGCCAGCGGGAATCTTTATAACGGTTTAAATAACACAGGCAGCAGCCTTTCGTTTTCTTTGGATTTTTTTTAATCACATTCAATCACTTTAGTGCACATCACTCTCACATTTGATAAACTGCACCATCTATTTTAATAGATATTTTTTTGAAATAAATAAAAATCAATATTACATATTAAATTTGGTTCAACGTTTGATAAAGAAAATGGAAAATGCAACTAGTTTTAAATTGAAGTTAAAATAGGTTTATGTGGCATGAGTTTTAATTACTCCGATTTTACAAACTTCCTTCGTTACTCCATTTTAAAATAAACTTGGTATAACATAATTTAGGTTGAAAAAAAAAGAGACATATATGTAAACTAACTAATATTACCTCGTGTCCTATTAAAATATAACATTTTGCATTTATTTTTAAAATGTGATCACAAATGTAAATATTGACAACAACCCTTGATTTTATTATGTCACTAGATAATCATAATTGTCATTATTAAAAAACACCACTCAATCAACGGTTTAAATTGTCTATCAATTTAAAAGTCCGTAATTATAAGTATTATTTGGCAAACAAATTTGTCCTTAAATATAAACACTCTTTTAATTTACTAAATGCATTTATAAGTTGTTGGTCAAATTTTACACATTAAAATACAAATGTTATTTTAAAAACATTAACACATAAAATCAACACATTAATTATCCTATCAATTTTTCTAAATAAGAGTGAAAAAAATAATAATTTTATAATAAGAGCTGGAGGTAGTATAATTTTACACTTAGAGTGTATTAAAATGTCCATTCCGTTAAAACTCATTCATGTTTAGAATTCTTTTTCTTCTCAAAAGTGTTAAATAGCAATTTGCTATTACACGTTTCAAGACAACTTACTAGTATCTTGGGTTTTTTTCTTTCAAGATGATATGTTGTAGTATGAAATTAATGAAAGGACCAGCAAACTCCAAAACTTTTTCAAACTTCGAAAGCTTATGCTCTGTAAGATTTTGTGATTACTTTACTCTGTCTGATTCCCATGGCTCCTTCCAACCATCCCATAAGCACTTTTACTCTTCAACTTGTTATTTTTCACGGCAGTAAATTGAGAGATATATCATATATGAGCCATAAAAAGAACAGGTAAACAAACCGACAGCATTACCTCAGGTAGCAGAAAGTATCTTAAGTAATGTTTTGTTCCTAAAGTTGAACCTCAACAACTTAGATTACCCTCTCCCTTCTCTATTCACATTTTCATACCCCAAAAAAATTAAATGAACAAATACATGGAAATTCCAAAGTTACACTCCAAAGAAACGAGGAGAGAGGGGTTCAACTGATTCATCAAAAGCACTGGGTGAACTCATTGACAGGTCAATACCAGTTTGAACATGCTAAAGCCAACAGAAGATAGATTAGCTTGATCACAAATTCGATAGATCGATGGCCGACTCAGATTCTTCTGCTTTTAAATGGATGTAGTGAAATCAGATAATGGAAGCAAATGGTGATCCTAACTTCATAAAGACAGCAACCAAAGAACTTTGGCAACAATGCAAGTTAGTTGCCAATGAGCTTATAGTAGGCATATAAACCAGAACCCTAAAACCGAGAAACTGTCCAATTACATTCCACTGCAACCAAAAGACCACACATTCTATCAAAAGAAAAAGATACACTCAAGTGATAAGTGAAGGTCAGTTGGTACAAGAGCACTCACAAAATCAAATGGCAGCCCACCAAAAATTATCCAGCCAAAGCCAATAGTAAATAGATCCTAGACATCAATTCAGAATATTTAGAGTCGACGCATAAAATTCCCAGAAGTTACAACCATCAAATTTTTATATGACATAAAAAGGATACATTTGTATAAGTATCTAAAATTAAAAATTACTTCTGTAGAAATAATAAGTGCACCAATGGACTACATATCCATGGCATCATATGGAAGGATACATTATTTGTCCAACAAAAACCAACATAGGGTGATAACTCTTAGCATCGGGTCCTAGTTAACATTTATCAAAGATTTCCAATGTGACAATCTCATAACAAAGTTTCATCAATCAAGAACAACACTTCTTCACTACATACCAAGTTCTACTTCAAAAATGTTTAGAGCGTTGCCACTCTAAGTACACATAAGTAGTTTGAAATGCCACTTCCATCTCTGATCAGTTAGGTAGTGTGCCTCATCTCTCTCCCTTGTTCCCACTCTCTTTTGCTTCCATGTCCAAAGGCAAATTATAATCTCTCTCATATATCAAGAGAACTAAAAAATAAATTAATCTAGGCACCGCATACTCGACACCTAACTCACCTCGATTGAAAAAAAAACAGTTTTAATAGCTAAGAAGTGTACTAATGCACACTTGTTTCTACCTCAATACCCATAAAATTTCAAATTTTATTTTTTAAAAAAAAACCATCCCACGAAGAAAAGTCTATGCAGTAGTTAACTACCATGATAAGTTGATAATACCCAGGAAGAGAAAGCACGTCATCTATGCCAACCTGGAATAATAGGTGCATCATACATTTAAGGCAAAACAACTTGCAAGTGAACAAACCTTCAGGTTACCACAAATTGTCTGTGTCAGAGCTGAATTCAGAGTTGTGTTCAGGAAAATACTGTAATTCAGGAAGAAAGCTAGGATGCAGGATAAAAGCAAAACAACCTGTCTCCACAAAAAATCAAAATTAAGAGGGAAATGAGATAAAATTTTGATGCAGATTGCTATAGGAAAAAGTAGTTTTTCCCCATAACAAACACTTGGACCTTTGCAAATATGTATACAACTCTTCCATGATGGAAAATTGATATTTTTTAACAAGTTTGAAAATAGACCCTGTGAGATCAACATATATACTATGAACCAAATTTTATGTGGCAGAAAATAGCTCTGGGCTGGAAAAGTGCAAAAGGGGGAAGGAATAACTAATTTTTAATCTTATATGACTTACACCATAAAGACTCCTAATAGACTCCTAGTTTACTTCCTAGGGATAAAATAAAAATACTTTTGGCAAAAAAACAAGAATAATTGCTACTACTTAGTAAAAGGAGAAAAGCTCAAGCAGAACATACAATAAAACCAAGTGAAAGCAGATGAGGAAAATTAATAGTCATCTTCAAGTCACCCCGAACAAATGTCCAAACAAACAAAATTGGCCCGCATATGATACCTATGATAAGAAATTGTTTCATATCAGAAATAGATAAAAAAAAATGTAATACATTCTTTCATCCAAAAAACATGTGTGAAACTTTAATTATTCCTTTTGACACAATCTGCAGGCTTACCATTGCACCACATAAGACCAAAGCTATTAAGGCCACTAGTTTTTCCTGAGAAAAAGACATAATGCTAAATAATTGAGAAACAACAGGCTAATTACAAGGGGAGAGGATTTTAAAATTTAATTGTGTGTATGTGTGTGTTAGGGAGAGAGAGAGAGAGGGGTGATGATACAACCAACACGAGATATCGTTGCAAGATATATAGCTGTTGTGATGTTTGACAGGAAAATAATGGCATAACCGCAGGCATCAAAAGATAAGTCCCGCGCTCCAGCAATAAATGCACCGAAGACAATCAAGCCAACACTGATAACAACCTTAAAAATTTCAGTTAAATGAAGGAATCAGGGAGATGCTCATTCAAACACAATTTGAACATTTGCTTTATCAAGTTATAAAGGAAAAGGGGAGATGTAATGTAATAGGTGGACAATTAACCAATTATGTCATTTTTAATGGAATGCAAATCAACATCTCCTTTTAAACGTGCATGCAGGGGAAGCATCGGGAAATACTTTAAAATGTCCAATGCAATTTCTATATTATAAAATAACAATTACAATGCATGTGTTAAGTATACACTTGTATCTATTATAAGTAGAGTTGATGAAGTAATAAATCAGGTGCTCACTTACAGTTAAGAACTTGCATTAAATACAACTGTTAAGCTTAAATTGTTTCTTTGCCATAGTAAAGTACCAATGCCTCAAGAACTAACTATCCGAAAAGTATACACTATTAGATGAAAACAAGTGAATGGTTTTATGATATCTCTAAAACCTCCCTTCGTGTAAGAGTCCTTTGAGCTTTGAAACTGGACAAAGCACAAGCCCATCCTTTTATATGCTAGAGTTCAACATTTATTCAGAAGAATGGGGATGGAAAGGAACAAACTCCGAATAACTGAGGAACATTTTATACTGCTGGATGGAATGGTTTCTAATATCTCTTACACCGAGGAACCTTTTCCATCCCACCTAAATGAAAATAAACATAATAGAGCAGTTGATCGCTTACATGTTAAATTATAAATTTCACATATGTCACCAAAATTTCAGATGCATTGACTCATCAAAGATTTATTTGAACATGATATGGATCTCTGTGTCACGTCATGCAGTGAAAGAAAGTAATTTACCTGAAAATTATAGAAGGTGTATAGCGTTGCCCCACCAGCATATACTCCACAATCATTGTAAATACTACTGTGGTCCTCCTAAGGGTGGTATACATTGGAACATTTACTCCACGAACAGACTCCATGGTGACTAGCTTTCAAGTAGAAATACAGGAGTAAATGAAATAATAGAAGGAGAACATAAATCAAAATTGAGACTGCTAAAAAAGGAAGGAAAGAGTGAAAGACATACCATATAAAGTAAATATGATCCAGCTATAGGAAGAGTGTGTCTCAAAGTCTTCAACGACACAAATATTTTTGTGTTATCAGCTATAATTACTGCTTCACCTGTTGTGAAAGAAATTATCCTCCATGACCTCAATACATATAGAAAACAACACGAACATACCATCTGCAGCAATAGAAAGTGTGGTTGAAAATGTGAAACAGATAAACTGAAAACTCAGAACAGTTCGAATGATATTCAATTTGCAAAGCTAAAGTGATAAACCAAGGCATAGACACCTCATGGTATCCTAAAATTTGATATCCAATATCATCTCTTTATGCTCCAAACACAGGAAATTTAAATTTTGTATTGTTGCTTCAACTAAGTTCGATTATCCCCAATGACTCGGTAGACAAAATCTTACTCTAAAAGAATAAAAACCTAAGTAAAAAACTATCTATGACTGACACCTCAGATTGTAGATGTGTGTAGTTTCTGACAGGTGTCGATATTTAGCACCGGAACATATAATTGCATTCAATCACTTCCATTTTCATAAATCATTACAAGTATCTACGTGTCAGTGTTTGTGTCAGGTGTTTCATAGGTGACGAATGCAAGTTAATATCAACACTATCAATTTAGAGAATAAACCACCAAAATGGTAAAGGAAAAGGCATACATAATTATTATTACTTAATCTTAAGAGACACAGCATAATAAGGATGAACCTGAAGAAGTGCGATGAAATTTGCAGATGGAAAGTCGTAAGATGAAAGAGCCGCCTTATTGAACATTACCAAGAGCACTACAAAGCAAAAATGGAGAATTAATGAAAGCCTAAACAATTAATTAATTAATTAATTAAACAGTGGTTTCAAATTTCAATCTAAGCAGTTATGTTAATAGGAGAATTTAATGATAAAATAGATTGAACCGAAGATTTATATTCTAAGATTGGTAAATAGAAAACAAAAATAGTGTGAAGCGAACCAGCGCAAGACATGTAAGAGATAGCAGCGAATGCTCCTCGTTTGGTCATGGAAGAACCTCTGAGGATCTTATCATCGTTATACAAAAGCCTCTCTCGGTCTTCGTCGTTTGGAGGATCCGATACCGGAAGAATCAGATTCTCCGATGAATAAGATGCTTTCAGAGACATTTCGAATTTTCAAATCACAAACTCTGAGTTACGCGACTCGGAAGTTGACTCACTTCGTGAACCACTTCAACCTCCCCGAACTCACACTTCCAATTCAGATCCTTTAAACCCGTAACTGTAGCAATGTCAGTGACACAAGATTACTGGTTTTTTCTATTAAAAAATAAAAACCTATTTTCAAACAGTAAATTATGAGTTTAATGAATCTGCAGTTAATGTAAAAAAATTTAGACTGCACACCCTCTTTTCTTATAAATTATTATTATTATTATTATTATTATTATTATTTTATTTTTACTCACAAACAATAAATTAATAGAAAACAATAATTTTTTTAGTGCAGTTGATCTTGATACATTACCCTCTAGACTAGTAATTTGTTAGTGCAATTGGTTTTTTAATGGCACAACAAAACATTCACTTAATATGAGATTTTCCTGCTGAAAATCCTTAGATGTTGCTAAATTATTTTTATTTTGCATCACACTTGTTATATATATATATATATATATAGAATTAGGTTATTAACTAGAAGAAGAGCGACTTAATCATTTAGAGAGTTCTGTGCCTTCTTTTACTATAAAACAAGCACTACGATTAATTTCACATAAGATGTCACAAAAAGAAGTATTTCAATCAGAAAGACATAGGAGATAGTGGAATTTTTTCAAGAGAGATTGAAGACTCGACAAGGTAGATGTCACACTTTTAACCATATTAATCACAAGTTCATAATCGTTTTCAAAGATGATATTTTTTTAAACTCATATTTCGAATTACCGTAATAATATGAAGAAGAGCCCAAATTTTAGCAAAAAGAACATTTCTAGCGCCTTGGTTGCCATAGTAATCGGTACAATATTTGTCATTCTCATTGCAAATGAGCTCACCAAAGGAATAATTTCGAGTAATAGGTTGAAAAGCACCATCAACGTTCACTTTACAATATCCATATCAGGGTACTTTTCAAGTAGTGTTAGTATCAGTGTTCTTGTGTTCCCAAATTTCGAGGGGTTTAGTAGTCTCTTTAACAACCAGATGAACGTGGTGTTGAATTTTAATCTATAAATTTGTTTACAAATCAAATGAGTTTGAAAACACTAGTTCATTCGTATCATTCTAAAGTCTCCAAACAATAACTCTAAATTAGGAAGGTCACGACCAAGGAGCACAACCAATATTATCAATAGAGAAATTCTACTTCAACCACACATGCATACTCAAGTTGAAGAAACGACTTTATTGACCATTTCTGTTCTCACTAACCTCCACTTGGTTATGTTTGTGTGCACTGGTTTATTCAAAAACCAATATAATTTGATGTTTTGTTATTATTATTTTGAAGGATATATTATTTATGTTTTACAATATTTTTATTGTTGTATTTATAAATTTGTGACTTAAAGATTGACATTTGTCTTATCTTAGAAAGGAAAATCATATTATTCATCGAGATGTGAAATTATGTAATATTTTCCTACTAAAAATGTGTTGACAAAAGTCATTTCTTTTAGATTTGCAAGTTTTGGGTCAACAAAATGGCTTGAACATATTTCTATCAAAGAAGTTTGAAAAAATAATTTAGATACTTTAAAGAAAGGGGAGTGTTCATCCAATCTCTCATTTTTGCAGTTTTTATCGGATTTTAACTTTTGACAATGTAAAATACATTATCAAATTCTAAATTTCGATAGTTTATATAAAAACGGAGAAAGAACAAAAGGATGCACAGATCAACATTCACAAGAAATTTTACATGGGGTTTCATGTTGCTAGTCAAATTGTAGGGTGTGGAGTGGGTGTAGTAATGGGTGCTAGGTAAAGGGCCAACAATGAATTAGACCCATGATAATTTTAGGGTCCTACTAGTTGAGTTAGTGAGCTTCAACGCACGGGGAACTAGATAGAACAATTGAGGTTCCAATCCATTGGTCGTGCGGGGTTGGGTGAATAGCATAATTTGTCATTCCCTCACCACCATCACGTGGCCTTCACCATGGGAGTCTACACTTTGCCAAGTTATGGACCAGCACTACATTCTGCTGTATTTTGGCCCACATACCTAACTAGTATATGGTATATTGCAAGTTGCTGCTTTTGTGGAGCACATTTCACTTTTTATGTTTCTCTTAACTCCTCCATATATATATGGTATTATTATGATTAAAAAAAAAACTTATATGTTATTGATGTAAATAATTTTTATTAAAGAGATTAATTAAGAATGTCGTGATAAAACTTTGTACAAGGCTTGTGTACAATTAAACTCTAAAAAAGTACTCATTAAAGAGCTTGAAGCAAATATTTTCTAGTGCATAAGTGGAAAAAGGGAATTAGTGTTTGACGGGTATCAGCTGGCACATTGGACATATTAGCAAACAATATCAACACGTTCATGAGCTGCTGATTTCTTTCACATTTTTTTATTATATAAAATATCAAATTTCTTTGGGAGTTAGGTCTTTTCATTATAAAGAACAAAATGTTAGTGCTTCCATAGCAATGAACATTCGTACTCTCCATAGTAACTTCCTTATTTTGATCATTTTTAAATAAAAAAAATGAATAAGGACTTTTCTTGTTTAAGAAAATTATTTCTGTTCATGTGTTCTATTTTTTTTAATGGTAACATTGTCTCTAATTTAATTTTGTTCGATCTTTTTTATAAAAGACAATTGAGTTAAAATTTAATCAATAAAAATTAACGTATCTATAAAAGATAATTAAATTAAAATTTATTCAATAAAAGTTAATATATTTAAATTTTAATTCAATTATTTCTTATAAAGAAGGAATAGTAATTTTTTTTCTTTCGAATACTAAAAACGATTTATCTTACCGGTTCTATACAATTCTTTGGAATAGAAACAAAGTAAAAACAAGTGTAAATTTCACAATTTGAAGTAAAAGTAAAACAGAAAATGAAACTAAAAAACGTTTTTCCCAAGCAGAGTATTTTAGTTTCATACAGGCTATCCATGATTGATCAGAATCACCGGTAACCGTGGCGACACACAATTTTTGACACTAATGCATGTTTGGCTAGAAAGGGATATCATTAAAAATAATATAGATGTTCAATCATGTCAATGTAAAAATAAATACAAGTTGTTCCCTTTGATAAATAATACCAACATTATATCTCTGTTTATGCCTATGTGTTTGTGTCTTGTTTATCTTTTCACAGATCATTTGAAGATTAGATTCTCCTACTGTTAATAAACCCAATCCCAAAAGTCCTTTCAGAGTAATGATCTTCGCTAAATTATGGTGATTACGATGGATTGGATTCCCTACCGTCAAGGGTTCTTACACTTATGCACTCACTTGATTAACGATAGATTAAGATTGAATTATTCAAATTTAAATTTGGTATTTTATATTATAAAACAAATTTAAAATTAATTTTTTTAAGAGTGTTGATTGAAATCAATTTATAAACAACGTTAGAGATAAAACTTCAAAACTATTTATAAAATGTGATATTTCTCATTTATTAATCAATTTTGTAAAAAAATAAAATTAATTTTGATATAAAAATATAATAAGAAAATTCTCTAACAAAGTGTACCCATTAATTTTTTTTGCTGAAGTGGGATATATTTGCACATGTAGAAAAAATTACTATGAGGTGACTGCAATAAAATAAAAGAGTCTATTTTAAATAGATATAATAGATTTGTTATCGGAGTGTTATCTTTAATTACGCAACATTGATAAAGTGTGACATTGGGGACACATTGGTGCTCTAATTCCTCAACTAGCTTATAATGGTGCTTCTCTTTTTGCCGACCCAACTTCCATGTTGTCTCTAACATTCCTTGTTCGACTAGACAATAGTCCTTTTCATTCCCATCCTTCATTCACACATGCACACACATATATAGTTATATAATCAAAAGGTCCCAAAAGTCAAGTAATCTCAATTACTCTAAGAAATCTAGCTAGTACATATCTCTAACTTTGAAGGTTCTCCAATATATTTGTTCACCTTTGTCTATTGTCTACTACTAGTATATCATAATTAGTTAGCTTCTTATACTTCATGGAGCTTCAATTAAGCCTATCTCTCCCTATTCATAGTTCCATTAAGGGATTTGATATTTACAATCAAGGTTTAATTAATCACAATGGTTGTTCTGAAAACAAGAAACATGTCAAAAACAAACGTAGCTTTGAAGAGTCCTTTGGATATTACTATTTGAAACCTTTGTCTTTATTAGTATGGAGTGGACAGCCAAATGAGGAAGATAACCACCGCAATGAAAAAAAGAACACAAACATTCACACATCAAACAAGTAAGTTGATTCTTCACTTGTATGTAATTTATTTATGATTAGATTGGTTTTAAATTGCAGTCCAAAGTCGCAGTATTATAACAATTGTAAAGCTAGCTTGATTAAATTTTTTATCATGCATATCATTAATTTTATTTATTATGTACATGCATGAATAGTGAAGGAAAAAACTATTTGGTGGGGTGGCCACCAATAAAATCATGGAGGAAGAAAGAACTTCATCAGCAGCAGCATCATGGTCAAATCAGGATGCAAGGTATTGAAAATCAAAGTAGAGGATCAAAGCCTTTATATGTTAAGGTTAACATGGAAGGTGTTGTCATAGGAAGGCAAATCAATTTGAGACTCTACAATTCTTATCAGACTCTCACAGATTCATTGATTAACATGTTTGTTAAATGTAAGTGTCAAGTGATTCATATAGCACCACTACTAATTAATTTATGTTATGATAAGGTATATTTTAGTGTATTTGATTTTGTTTATTTATTTTTGAGCAGGCCAAAATTTTGAAGAAGATGGATCAAACTATACACTCACCTTTCAAACTAAACAAGGGGATTGGCTGCTTACTGGACATATACCATGGCAGTATGTGCCTGTTTTATTATTTAAATATTACTTACATACTTCCACACCATTGACAAGTTTTTTGTATCACAGAAACTTATACTTATCATCAATTAATTATTTGTAGATGTGACAATTTAGGAATAAAAGGTAAAGGTCCAAAGATTGAATATATATTTAATAACTTTGGGTTAATGATTATTTTGCAGATCCTTCATTGGTACGGTGCGGCGTTTGGCCATATTGAGGAATGGAAAATGAAACTATCTGATAGATTATAATTTGTACGTTGATGTTGTTTGTGCTTGGCTGAGTAAAAAGTGAGTATTTGCTTGAATCTGTTGCATATAGCAATATTTGTCAAGGATAATAAAATTCAATATAATAAAATTCAATAACGCGATCACGGTGGGACTCGAACCCACAATCTCCCGCTCCGGAGGCGAGCGCCTTATCCATTAGGCCACGCGACCAGTTGAGATTTAGTTAAATGTATATATTATTTTAAACTTTAATAATCCCAACAATAACCATACATTTTGACTTAATTGTATATTTGTTACCAATAAAATTTTAGTTCGTTCAATTTGTGTCCTACATTTTGAATCGCAATACTTCAGGAATAAGCTAGCTATTTGTAAAACTTTCGTATTTCAAGAAGTATCATTTCATTGCCTAGAGAAATGTATCATTTTATTTTTAATGGGAATGAATTATACTAATACTCTATATTTAATGTTTTGAAAATATGCTAATAGCCTGTACTATTATTTGTAATAAGGTGTCCTTTTTTTAGGACAGACCTGCGAGAGCAACAACAGTTGAAAAAACTGGATACAATTATTTAGTATAAGAATTTAATGAATAATTAAATTCATAATGATGATTGGTGTGCAAGGATACAAATATTCGTCAAGAGATACAAATATCAATAAAAGTGTGTAAATAAGTTTTATAAATATTAGCAACTTGATAGAAGTTATTGACGGATGATTTTAAGGGTTTTGTCTCTTCCATAAAATTTCTCTACCAATTTGTCATTAAGAACGGGTTGTGAGAAAAAATGAATCGAAAAGTCATAAATTCGGTATTGCAAGATTATCGCGCTTACTCTTCATGATCATTCTATCATGGCATATGAGACATCTTTTAATGTCTTTAATATTTGAGAATAATATATTCCAAAATCCTTATAAATAATGTGTTGGTTTTCTAGAACTTAAATCTTGACGTGAAAACTACAACTTACATCTAATACATTTTCGATCCCCACCATGTCGAATCGGTTTTCTTATACTATGTTGGGGATTGTAGAGTTATAGAGGCAACCAAAAACCAAATACTTTAGATCTACGAAAGTTTTTGACATTATATTTTTACCCAAAATTTTAAAACCATATGTATATAAATCTCTGCTCTAATATAATATTTAATATGTAACTCATTTATATTTAACGTGAAATTTAATCATTCACACTTGAATCTAAACAAATAACAATATAAAATAGTGACTACAAAGACATTTTATATGTTATGACTGAATTCAAATTCAAGTTACATCTCTTCTTTCACACTTCAACTCTTAACAAGAAAAAAATATTCTAAATTTATTTTTAAAAATGGTTTATTTGAATAGACTTTCTTGAGAAATCAAGAGCGTATATATCTTGTATTTTTTCTTACATTTTTTGGAAATTGTGATTAATCTGTATTTCTTAAAAAATAATGTATAAAAAAATAACATGCATACAAATAATTATTATAAAATATATGTAACTTTCATATATATATATATATATATATATATTTTCAATTTTATACGATGTCACTTTTAATATATTTAATTATAATTTTTTTGAATGGATATGAAATAATTTTTGAATTAATTATAGTTTGAAAATAGCATCTAAACTATTGTTTTTTTTTTAATTTACGATAAAAATTGTAAAAATTATAACTTAATTGAAATATGTTTTGATGAAGTGTTAAAATTGTAAATTATAATCAAACTTTTTATTGATAAAAAATATTAAAATATGTTGGGAATGGATTTTTGTTCTCAAATGATATGAGGGGATAGTAAAATCTGGATCGTTAAATAAAAAAAAAATATACATATATAAAACGAGATGAAAATATTTAAGGGTGAAATTAAAAACTCATGAGAAAACATGAGAAAAAAAAAATAGAGAGAATTTTCTCTTTATCTCATATTATATGTCTCATATAGGATAGGATGTGAACATTTCTAAAATAATTGTTTATTTATATCAATTTTCAATATAAAATAATATGTTAAGAGTGAAATATTTTTGTATTATATTTATTAGGGTAACATTGATAATAAAGGAAACACTGGTAATAAATAATAAATATTATATTAATAATATAAAATAATAAATAATTCGATCGATGTATACATTATTACAAATGAAATCTATACTATAAAATAAGATAATATTTTTTTTTTTATATTTATAAGCGAGTGTAATCTTTCACTTTTTACTCCCGTACATTTTAGTAGTAACTTTCATTTAAACGCAAATGAATTATTTCCTCCAGACTATAAATATGTACATGTATTTTATCTAAATTAGATTAAAAAATTATTTTATTACATTTATGTTTGGATGGATTATTTAATAAACAATTAAGTATTTAGCATGTGTTTAATTTTGGGGAGAATGAAAATTGGTTTTGAATAATTGGCTTTATAAAATTAATTATGGCTACAAGTTAATTAAATTTAAAACAAATTATCTTTGAATATATTTGTGTAAAAGTGAATTGAATAATAAATTTGAAATTAAAAATCAATTTTAAGTAAAAAAAAAATTATTTTAATTTAACTGACAAATTTTGATATTGTCAGATTGAATATCATATTGAATTATCTCACAGCTATTTGCAATTTTTTTAAATTATTTTATCTACAGTAAAAATAATTATATTAAAAAACAATTAAATATATATCAAAATTAATTATCAACCTCTAAAATCAATTATATCCCTTTTTTAAAATAATAAATTATCTTATTTAGAAGTAGAACCAAATTTACAGTTACATTTTTTTAAAGAAAAATGGATTAACACCCTTGAAAGATATGCTTGAAAGTTGAGTATAACGAATTATTTTTTATGAAGGAAAATAAGTTAATTGAAGTCTACATTTTTTGACATAATTTGAAGTCTACATTTTCAATGCCGCCAAATTTGTTTAACTCGGTTGGAGGGTCAATGAAATGAAGCATTCCAAAACATGCGTTGGATTAATGATTCAACAGCTAATTTACAATTCTGACTTCAGTGTCAATTATTCTAGATGCACCTATTCTAAATGAGCTGTTTACAGGAAATTATTTTTTTGGGGCTGGCAAGTACCAGTACTAGTAGTACTAAACAATGAAGTCCCACACATAATGTCACACAAGACAAAAGCGAGTTTTGTCAAAGAGGTGAGTTATTTCATGTTTCATTTTTTTTAGAGAAATATAGATAAATGATTTAAATAAATCATATTAAATAAATATTCCTTCCTAATAAAAATAATAATTAAAAAATTAATGCATTTAAAAATTAAAATCGGAAAACTTGTTAAAAGTAATAAATATACAATCTTGTAAATAAGAAAACAAAAGAAAAAAGTACTTTAATATTCATTGTAGGTTAGTTATAAGTTGTTAGTTAATTGAGTTATGATAGTTATGTAAATATTACTTGTTAAAAGTTATTTATGAGAAAAATATATATAGAAAATATGATATGAAAATTGCATTAATAATAGAATGTTGATTACATCAAGTTAAAATAAGGTTTATAATTATATAAACAATGAAAACAACTAACCTAACTAATAATTGTAGTCAAGTAGTAAATGTAAGTAACTAGTTAGTAAAAACAGTGAACTACTTTATCCAATATCACGCTAAAACGAGTTTACATAACTTATATAGTTTGAAAAATACTAAAAAAATATATCAACTAAAAAGAATATAAAATGTCAAAATTCATAGCAGAAAATATATAAAATACTAAAAAATAAAACATAAAAAAATACATTGGTGAAACGTATGAGTTTTTCTTAACTATCCACTATTTGGAGGGATAAAAACTAAAATACGTGTTAGGATAAAAATAATGAAATTTATTTAGCTATCTATTATTTTTTCTAGGTAAAAGCTAAAATGTAAATTTAAGTAAAAGAAATAAAATGAAAACTTTTTTATATATGGAGAACCATTTTCTTCTTTTATTTATTAGAAATAACTTTGAATATTTGAATTGTAAACTTATTGAATTGTAATGGTAGATTTTATTTAACTTTATTTAGATTTTATTTAATTTTACTTCTTGAATTGTTATGTAGAAATAACTTTATTTATTTCTTGGATGGAAACTTCTTGAATTGTAAAGGTAGATTTTAAGGACCAAATATATTGAATATTTGCGATCTTAACAATAAACCATATATCTCCCTGTAAAAACAAAGTTGGGAGAAAATCTTTCGTCACTTTTCATTGTTGTTGTTGAGCAACACTCATTTGGAAAAATCAAAACTTCCATCGAAAATGCATTGCGTGATGTCGATGTTATAAAAAAGAAAAAAAATGTCCATGTCCGTTACCAAAAGAAAATAGTATGTAGAGGTGTCACATTCTTCTTTTAACAACTACCACTCTCTTTATTAATTTTTTTTAGTAAATGTAATTATGACTTATTTTTTCTTGTAATTTTATATTATTGAATTACATTGTATTTTCTTTATTTTAGATTATATCATTCATCATAAGTTAAAAATGCTAATCAATACTTCTAACTTACATATATTAGATATAGTTGGATTTTTGTTAAATATAGTTGGAGTTTGTTATATTAATTGTAAGTTATAGTTATAATTCATTAGCTTAATCATGATTACTGTGTAAAGTGCATTCTATATTTATTGTACTTATTTATTTTTCATTAAATTAATTCTAAATAATTAATACTTCTTTCAATTATTCTCGCTTGTTTGAACTATACCATGACTAAGAAGGACAAACTCCAATAAGATAATGATAGATATGACCTAAAAAAACTATTTTGCCATTAGTATTAATTGGTTAGAATAAGATGGACATGGTATAATAAATTATCATATAATATAATGTTTCAATGTATCATTTAATGAATAAATTACACGATACTATGCCACCTTATTTTATCGCGATTCTCAAATTTCTTTCTTATTATGTATTGGAAACCAATAGAACATGAATTTAAAATAGTTTTTTTATTATTTAAAATAATAAAAAATAATTCAGAACCTAATAAAATATAAATATATTTTAAATAAAATATAGATAAAAAAATTAAATTTAAAAATTTAAAATTAATATGAATATCAATAATTAATTTTTATTAAAAAATATAAAAATATACAAAATTAATTTAAATATTTTTTTTACAAAATTCAAACAGAACTTTGTCACAAAAATAATCTAAATGATCTGTATCATACTATGATTTGGTCTATCTCAAATATAGAATGAATAATTTGTCCTTATATATTATCTAATTTTTTAATAATATGTATTATGTAATTCGGTTTGTTATCATATAAAAATCAAACATATAATATAATAAAAACTTATCACATACGGTATATATATTCTATATGTCTTTATCGTAGTCTCTTATCTGACGTGTCTATATTATATTAAAACTATCTTTTCTAAAGAGTTAAGTAGAGGAAAAGAAAAAATTATAACATATTTTAAATTTAATGTATTTTTTAACAGAAAAGCTGTATAATTTTACTTTGATTAAACTGAGAAAATAAACATCGGAATCATGTTTATTATCATCAACACATTGTCATTGAAATATTTTATGATGACCTGAAGCAATTTTCAAAATATATTTTGTCTTAAAATCATTTTGTTGTATTTTATAAAAGTAATCCAAATAGTATGTTTTAGTAATTTTACCTTTGACTTTTATCTTTTTTCTATAAAATTTATGCTAATATGACATTCTTAAACTTTTTGACTTTAATAGTAATAAGATAACCATTTTAGCATTTTTCTACTAAATTTTTAGTATTTTAGTGTAATAGTATTTAGGCTAAATTTTCTAATATTTTAGATTAAAAGAAGTCAATTTATACTAAAATACTATCATAATAATATTTTTCTAAATAAATTAGTTGACTTAAATATTAAAATCTACCCAGTAGTATAAATTATGATACGACAATTACAAAATTCACTGCTTATTGTAAAGGTTAAATTCATCGTTAGAAATATTTTAAAATTACTTAAATGAATATAAGTATTTTTTTAAGAAATTAAATATGATTTACTAAAATATTAATAAATAATAATAATATCTGAATTTATAAATATTAATTAATTGAATTACCTATATAAAGAAAGGTTTATACGTTGAGATGCATGTTTAAACTCTAAATGCTCCGGTTTCTACACTAGTGTGAAAATTTAAGTATAATTTAAAATAAAAAAGAAAAGAAATACGAGTGTAGGTTATATTATTATTTTAATGAAGTAGAGATTAGATTATTGAGAAATCCAATAACGAGTATGGAAAAATAGAATAAATAAGGAAGCAAATGCAAACAAAAAAAGAAGAAAAGGCAAGCGCATCAAAGAAAATCCCCACATTGGTTGGCTTACCATAAATACGGAGCATTTCACATTACTCTCCACCGACGATAATTCAGAAGCGGGACCCACCCAACAACCGGAGCATCCGGTTCCCGTGTCCGCATCCAAATCAGAAACGACCAGAAAGGAAAAACCAAATGAGCATCACAAATCAGAAATCAAGAAGTCCACATCACCGTATACCGTACGCGTCGTATGATAATTAAAATATACCCCAAAACATCCAATCCCACCTCTAATTCTTTTCTTGAGATCAGACACATCTCCGGTATCTACAAGCTAGCAATAGTAATAGTATCTTTCCCTTCACCTTTTATCTCTCTCTATTTCTCATTCCCATAGATCTGAACAGAACACACACTTTAATACTGTTCGCGCCCTTTGACCTTTTTTTTTCTCCCTTCTTCTCTCTATTGGTCGTTCTTCCAGTACCCTCGCACCCTTAAATCTAGAAACCGGATCTACCTAATCGGATCCTCCAAACCCGGTTTCTTGTGTCTATACGCGGATCTAGGAATAGAGGTAAGCTTCCAGGATCTATCTATTCAATTGAATTTGAATTGAAACGGTTTATTAGGGTTTAGTCTTCTACTTTTAGAAAATCAGTTAATCCAAACCTCTTTCGTTACTGTTATAACCGTTTCGTTAATTCATATAAATATTCATATTCATAATCATAGACATAGCTCAGAGTGAGTCTGTGTAAGAAGATCGAAGAAGTTTGTTGGTACTGAATTCTTGAAGGATGACTTCGAGCACGATCCGTAAAGCGATTGGTGCGGTGAAGGATCAGACGAGTATAGGTATAGCGAAGGTGGCGAGCAATATGGCGCCGGAGTTGGAGGTTGCGATTGTGAAAGCGACGAGCCACGACGAAGATCCGGCGAGTGAGAAGTATGTGAGGGAGATCTTGAACTTGATGTCTTATTCGCGTGGTTATGTTCACGCGTGTGTTTCGGCTGTGTCGAAGCGTTTGGGGAAGACGCGAGATTGGATTGTTGCGTTGAAGGCTCTTATACTTGTTCACCGTTTGATGAACGATGGAACTCCTCTGTTCCAGGAAGAGATTATGTATGCTACCCGTAGAGGAACCAGGCTTCTTAATATGTCTGATTTTAGGGATGAGGCTCATTCCAGTTCTTGGGATCATTCTGCTTTTGTTAGGACCTATGCTATGTATCTTGATCAGCGACTTGAGTTGTTGCTATTTGATAGAAAAGCTGGTAGTATTGGGGGTGGGGGTGGTGGTGGTAGTGGTGGTGGTGCTGGGGATGATAGATTTGGTGGAAGAGAAAATTTTAGATCGCCACCGAATGAATATGAGTATGGAGGTGGGCAGTTTAGAGGGGAAGGTGGGAGTGGGATGAGGAAGACAAGGTCGTATGGTGATATGAGTGAAGCGGCGGGACAGGAAGATAGAAGGATTGTTACTGTTACCCCTTTGAGGGATATGAAGCCGGAGAGGATTTTTGGTAAGATGGGTCATTTGCAGAGGCTGTTGGATCGTTTCTTGGCTTGTAGGCCTACTGGGTTGGCCAAGAATAGTAGGATGGTTTTGGTTGCGTTGTATCCGTTGGTCAGGGAGAGTTTTCAGTTGTATGCTGATATATGTGAGGTTTTGGCAGTGCTGCTTGACAAATTCTTTGATATGGAGTACCCTGATTGTGTTAAGGCTTTTGATGCTTATGCCAGTGCGGCGAAACAAATTGATGAACTTGTTGCCTTTTATAATTGGTGTAAAGATACTGGTATTGGGAGATCCTCTGAGTACCCAGAAATTCAGAGAATTACTAGTAAGTTGTTGGAGACGTTGGAGGAGTTTGTGAGGGATAGGGCCAAGAGGCCAAAAAGTCCAGAGAGGAAAGAGGAAGCTCCCAAGGTGGAAATACAAGAGGAGGAGCCGGTACTGGATATGAACGAAATCAAAGCACTGCCTGCACCTGAGAATTATTCTCCACCTCCCCCGCCAGAGCCGGAGCAGCCTAAGCCACAGCCACAGTTTACAGAGGACTTGATGAATCTGAGAGAAGACGCGGTCACTGCAGATGACCAGGGTAATAGATTTGCTCTAGCACTGTTTGCTGGTGCACCGGCCAATAATGCAAATGGATCTTGGGAAGCCTTTCCATCAAATGGACAGCCAGAAGTAACTTCAGCTTGGCAAACCCCAGCCGCTGAACCTGGAAAAGCTGATTGGGAATTGGCATTGGTTGAGACAGCTAGCAATTTATCAAAGCAGCAGGCAGCTTTAGGCGGTGGGCTTGATCCCTTATTGTTGAATGGCATGTATGATCAAGGAATGGTCAGGCAGCATGTCAGCACTTCCCAACTTAGCGGAGGGAGTGCAAGCAGTGTGGCGTTGCCGGGACCAGGAAAAACCACAACACCTGTTTTAGCTCTCCCAGCCCCAGATGGATCAGTGCAGCCAGTTAATCAGGATCCGTTTGCCGCATCGTTGAACATTCCACCCCCTTCCTATGTGCAAATGGCTGAAATGGAGAAGAAGCAGCAATTGCTTGTGCATGAGCAGCAGCTGTGGCATCAGTATGCAAGGGAGGGGATGCAAGGCCAATCTAGCTTGACCAAATTGAATGGTAATGGATACTATGCTGGAGGTCCTATACCAATGATGCCTTATGGAATGCCCCCAGTCAATGGAATGGGACCTCCAAACGGGTATTACCATAACCCTCTCTGAGGCTCCCTTTCTTTTTTGCCACATATGTTTATTTTTTACTATGACATAGTGTTTTCATTTGTTTTAAATGATGTTGTCATATTATTTTTGAGATCTGCCTTTAGTACCATGGGGATGCAAAGGAGACAGTTGGAGGAAACAATTTCTTGTCGGGTTTTGATGCTGGGAGATGTGTAACTCAATTGTGATGTCTCTGTGTCTTTTGTAATAGTAACATTTTCTTCTTTAATTTGTACTTCAAGTGATTCATGCTCCTTAAAAAACAAACATTTAACTACTGTAAATTTTATAAAATGCTGGTGTTGATGATATGGATTGGTTATGCATATTTCCTTCTTATTCGTGAAATTTTACTAGAGTGCAACACTCGTGAAGTGGTTCCGGGGCTAATTCTTGTGTGAGCTTGTTGGTATAATTAATCAAACGTTTAAGAAATACTTATGGTTCGTTTTGGGGTGGGGGATGGGGTAGTAACAGAGGAGCATATTAATATATTACAATACATACTTTTGATATCTCAATCGATACAGTTTCTTAGTGTTTCTATTATGGTCATGAGTTTTATCTTCAATCTTGATTTATTGTGATAAATCCTCGATTCTTATATAATGAAATTTGATTAATTCTAATAAATCTCTCTCTGTATACAGAGAAGTCTGTCACTTTTTCGTCAATTTTGTATTGTGGGTCACTTTTCTTCCTCGTTTGTCTTATGACTTTTTGAATTATTGAGGTTTCTACATGGTATATTAGCTTATAGTTTTGCCATATAATTTTTTTCCACTTAAAAATGTGATAATTATATTGGTAATGTTAATGTATCTTATAATTTCTAATGAAGATTCCATTCACAATTTTAGGAGGAAAAAGTATTTATTTGATGATTTGCATCTTCATTTAATAACCATGCACGAGCTTATCAGACAAAATAAGTATTTATGCAACTTTGGAAAAACTTGCTAAAATATAATATGGTATTCCATAAAAAATTTAGGATAGATCATAGAAACTGTATATTATCCTAAGTTTTTCATGATTTCTTCCTCTTAAATTGTGCTTCCTACCCCGTCATATCAGTGAGTTACGAGCTATGGCCTTGACATGGAGGAGTAAGTTTTCAATTTTGTCCCTTTTCATTTCTTTCTTACCTTCTATTACCTATATCATTAATCTTTCCTTGGATCCTAATTAGCTGGCAAGTAACATCTCTCGTGGCATTTTAGTTGTTTTTCTTTTAGGTGGTCTTTTCAGCATTAACAAATATGGTTGTCCCATACTCTTCAGTGCCTATCGTTCACCCCTAATCGGATTGAATAATGAATAGTGATAAATTGTTTTCGATATGTTTGGTGAAAATTGTCAAAAGGGGTGATCTGTCAATATAGAAAGTAGTTATTATATCTAGTCGTGTATGAACTTAGTTATAATATTTATTGTTGCAATATTATTATCTTAGACGTTTCACCAAAAACAATAATATTATCTTCGATGGGTTTTACGATAGATCTTTTTGATAGGTTTTTCACGTCCTTATAATTAGAAAGTGATGCTATTTGCTAGCAGATGGATAGCTGAAATAGTGAATAGAGAAAAAGGCAAAGTAGAGAAAAAGAGATCATGTTTGAGTCAATTTGGTCCACATGATTTTCAAAATGGTCTATATATCATTTACGTATTTGAAACAGTCAACGTGACATATCTTGATTGAGACTCACAGTCGAATCAAATTAATCAACATTAACTTGTAAGTTTCATAACACCTTATTTTATTAAAAACATTTTATTAATTTTTTTATATAAATGTTGAAAGTGGTATTCAATTAGGAAGACTTAGGACGGTTACTTACAAGCTAATTTAACTTGTGCTGTTAATTTTCAGTTAATAAGTTATAACTACTTTTTGTAACAAACTTGTATATAAGTAGTTGAGCAGCAATTAGAAAAAAGATGTTAATTTTCAGTTTTGCAAAAACAGAAAAAAAAACATTGAAGGCAAAACAAAGCATTTTGTACATTGTAAGCATTTTCATATCATATTAGTGATATTTCGAAGTTGGATCCGGTCCCCCAGACGTATGAGTTTTAACTCTGAACTGGGTTAACAATTGTGTGTGTTCATTTTAGCAAGATTTAATTCTGTTTTAGATTCAAAAGAAAGAAAACCAGAAAATCAAGAACGATAAACGTTCTCCGTTTTCAAACTGATCAATCTCCGTTTTCAATTCAATCAATCTTCGTTCTAAAACTCATTGATCTTTGATTTTTTACAACAACTGATATTAGAGCCTAGTTTCGATTCAGGGAAAGATGGCATCAACAAAGTACGTACTTGAAAAATTCGATGGGAAAAATGATTTTGGGTTATGGCGTCTCAAGATGAAAGCGTTGCTGGTTCATCAAGGTTTGGCAGAAGCACTGGGAAGAAAGAAAGATACGACATCCACACTTTCAGACAAGGAAAAGAATGATATCATGAACAAGGCTCATAGTGCTCTAATCTTGAGTTAGTGAATCTTTGATACTTAAAACAAAGGTTATACACTTTCAAGATGCAACCTAGGAGGTCAATTGAAGATCATATGGATGAGTTTAATAAGATTGTTTTAGATCTTGAAAATATTGATGTAAAATTGGATGATGAATATCATACCCTGTTGTTGATAAGTTCATTACCAAGCTCTCTTGAAAATCTGTGTGATACACTCCTTTATGGTAGATATTCTTTGTCAATAGAAGAAGTACAAGCTGCACTAATATCAAAAGAATTAAAGAGGAAATCAGATGGGAAAGAAGAAGGCAGTGGTGAGGGGTTGTTTGTCAAGGCCAAAACAAGGAAGAAGAATAAAAAACAGAAGAATAAATCCAAGAATAAAGAAAAGGATAAGTCTAAAATGAGGTGTTTTATATGCAAGAAAGAAGGGCATTTCAAGAAAGAATGTCCAAATTGAAAAGGAAAGAAATGATCAAATAGTGATGATGATTATGGAAATGCTTCAGTAGCATCTGAAGGATATGAAAGCACATAAGTTCTTATGGCAAATTCAACTGAAATCATGGAGGATGATTGGGTTTTTGACTCAGGGTGTTCATTTCACATGACTTCAAACAAAGATTGGTTCATTGACTACAAAGAAACTTATGGGGGCAAGGTTATCATGGGTAACAAATCAGTCTGCAAGGTAGTTAGGATTTGATCAATCAAGCTGAAGCTCGAAGATGGAACTATGAAGATTTTATCAAAAGTCAGGCGTGTTCCAGAGCTGAAAAAGAACTTAATCTCTCTAGGAATGCTGGAAGAAGTTGGCTGTTCATACAAAGCAGAGAAAGGCACTCTAAAAGTCATAAAGGGATAATTGGTAATCATGAAGGGAAAAAGAGATCATGGAATCTATCTTCTCAATGGTCAAGCAGTGACAGGAACGACAACAGTGGAAATTCAAACATCAAGCAAAGCCAACTTGTGGCATCAAAGGTTGGGACATGTAAGTCTAAGAGGAATGCAAATTCTGGACAAACATGGCATGCTAGGTGGGACAAGATTGGTGATCTTGAATTTTGTGAGCACTGTGTGTAAGGAAAGATGCATAGGGTCAAGTTCTCTATAGGGAAACATTGCTCAAAAGGAATTATGGAATATGTTCACAGTGATCCATGGGGCCCTGCAAAGATTGCTTCACATGGAGGTAACAAGTACTTCATTACATTTCTTGATGATTATAGTAGGAAGGTATGAATTTATATTTTTAAAAGTAAGGATGAAACATTCAAAACCTTTAAAGATTGGAAATCTATGGTTGAAAAAAAAACTTATAGGAGGATTAAGACCTTAAGGACAGATAATGGTCTTGAATTCTGCAGTGAGGAGTTTACTATTTTTTTGCAAATCTCATGGTGTGAAAAAGACATAGGACTATAAGGGGCACACCTCAGCAAAATAGACTAGCTGAAAGGATGAATAGAACCTTGCTCGAAAGAATGAGATGCATTCTGTCAAATGCAGGAATGCTTGCACATTTTTTGGGAGAAGTTATCCATACAGCTTATTATTTGATCAATCTGAGTCTTTCAACTGCAATTGAACTAAAAACCCCTCAAGAAATATGGACTGGACATGAGGCAAAGTACAATCATCTAAAGGTATTTAGATGTGCTGCAAATTACCATGTAAATGAAGGGAAGTTAGTTCCTAGAGCAAAGAAAATGTATTTTGTTGAATATCCAAGTGGTGTGAAAGGTTATAGAATATGTTGTCCTGAAAGTAGGAAATGTATCATCAGTAGAGATGTTAAATTTCATGACGCTGACCTATATAAGTCCTTAACCAAGGCTGGAAATGAAAGTACACATTAAACTGGAGATGAGAGGTTTAATCTTGAGGTGGAACAATTTACAGAAAATGAGAAAGATCAACAGAAACCAAGAACGTTCTCCGTTTCAGAACAATAGAAACCAGGAACGTTCTCTGTTTTAGAACAATAGCAACCAAAAACATTCTCCGTTTCAGAACAACAAGCTCAGCAAGACAAGACTGACACAAACCCTGCTGAACATGCTATGTTTCCAGAATAGGAATTAGATGATTATAACCTCATAAGGGACAGAGAAAGAAGGACATCAAAACCCACTCAAAGATACGGTTATGCAGATATGATCAGCTATGCATTACATGCTGCTGAAGAAATCAACCAAGAAGATCCTAGGAACTACAATGAAGCTGTCAGGTCTCAAGACAAAGACAAATGGATTTTAGCTATGACTGAAGAGCTGAAATCACTGGAGAATAAAAACATTTGGGAACTCATACCTAAGCTTGCCAATTCCAGGATTGTAGGCAACAAGTGAATTTTCAAGAGGAATGAGGGAATTCCAGAAGTTGAACCACTCAGGTTCAAAGCAAGGCTAGTAGCAAAGGGATTCACACAAATGGAATGTGTAGACTACAATGAAATCTTTTATCTTATAGTTAAGTATACATCTATAAGAATAATTCTAGCCATGGTAGCACACTTTGACATGGAGTTAGAGCAGATGGATGTCAAAACAACATTTCTCCATGGTGATATGAATGAAACAATCTTAATGCAACAACCAGATGGCTTTAGGACTCAAGGGAAGGAAGATTGGGTCTGTCTACTAAAGAGATCACTCTTATGGGCTAAAGCAATCACCAAGACAATAGTATTTGAGGTTTGATTCATCCATGCTTAATCAAAGTTATGCTAGAAGTAATTTTAATAGTTGTGTGTATTATAAACAAGTATCAACAGACATATACATTTACTTGCTGTATATGTGGATGACATGCTAATAGCATCTAAAAGTATGAAAGAAATAGGAAAATTAAAAGATCAGCTGAAGAAAGAATTCGAGATGAAGGATTTGGGGCTAGCCAAGAGGATACTAAGAATGGAAATCATCAGAATTAAAGAGCTAGGAAAACTGATAATTTCCCAAGCAAGCTACATTGGGAAGGTTCTAAATAGATTCAATATGAGTGAATCAAAGACATTCAACTCTCCACTAGCAGCTCACTTCAAGCTTTCTTCAGCCATGTCACCAAACACAAATCTGGAAGCAGAAGACATGAAGACTATACCATATGCAAGTGCCACAGGAAGCATCATGTATGCTATGGTATGCTCAAGGCCAAACATTTCTCATGCTTTAAGTGTCACCAGCAGGTTTATGGGAAATCCAAGAATGAACCATTGGCAAGCTATTAAATGGATTCTAAGATACTTAAAAGGAACTCAAAGCTTGTGTTTGGTATACAACAAAAGTTCATAAACATCAAAACCAGTCCAAGGATTTGTAGACTCTGATTTTGTTGATGATTTAGATAAAAGAAGATCTCTTACTAGATATGTGTTCTGTAAGACCTTTAAATTTTAATTAAAATTATGGAATTAATTTTAAGTGTATTTGGAGATATTTGTAAAATATTTAATATATGTATGTTTTGAGTAAATATATATATATATAAATATTTATTTTGGAGGATGAATAAAAATTATTGGATGAAGATTAAATTAATTTAATTACGAGTAATTGAAGTAGCAATATTGATTTACAAGGAAGGGGGGTTTGAATTGTAAATCTGCCCTTTTAAAATTTCTGTTAAAAACTTAAGAAAATAACTCAAGATTGATCTTGGTTGTGAAAACAGAAAACAGATAACGTTCTTGGTTTTCACCAGAAAACAGAGAACGTTCTTGGTTAGTTGAAATCAATAGTTCAGTTTATCTATCTAACTTGATAATTAACAGACTGAAAGTAAATAGGGATAAGGGAAGAGATATCACACACAGATATATCCTGGTTCACCCAACCCGGGCTACGTCCAGTCCTCACCACTGTGAGATTTTCCACTAAGTGTTTAAAACAAGAACTTTCTTGGTTTTACAGCACCTAGCTTAGATCAACCTTGATCTTTGTTTACAGAACTTAATCTAATTCCACCCAGAAAGAGATTAATCAAATCACCTATCAACCTTGATAGGATTTCTTACAATCTACCCCAAACTATACTTAACTCTTATAGTTTGAGTTTTACAATAATAATGAGATTGTTTAGAATCTGAGATGTCTCAACTCTTGTTTGAGATTTCGATTCTTTACAGATAAATCAGTATGAATATATCAGAGTAGAATGAATTTAACTAAAATTGATTCTGTAAGTGATTGGAGATTTTCAAGTATGTAGATGTATGTGAGTGATGTTTTTCTCTGTACTTGAAGCTGTGTTTCTTCCTGAACTTTTGCCTTCCTTTTATAGGCGTGAGAGCATTTAAAAATAGAGCCGTTGGAGTGCTCTTGTCAGGCTTGACCAAAAGCATTATTTCTAAATAAAAATAATCAAACTTTTGACTATTTTTATTTTCTATTAAGACTGAGCTGTGTGTTGCGTTTTGGATCAAATTTACTTGAGTGATTTACTGATCCTTTAACACTTCTGATAAGTGATAATATTGCTGGTCTGAACTGGAGCTTTGGATCATTTAAAACAGATTGAAAATGATCACAGAATGTTGTTGCAGAAAACTGTAGTTGCTGGAGATTGATGATCAATCTGGAGCTTTAGCTTTTGGATATCCTGGAGATTGATAATCAATCTGGACTGATTTCTGAACATACTGGAAGCTGTCTTGATGCATTGTATATTGTTAAGATTGTTTATCAATCTTGACAGTAGAACTGGAGTTTTTGATTATGTCAAAACAGCTTGGAGAATGATGATGAACTTCTGCAGAATGTTAATGAAAATTCTGGAGATTGATAATCAATCTGGAGTCCTAGTATTTGAACTTTCTGGAGATTGATAATCAATCTGGAGGTTCAGTTTTGATCATTCTGGATGTCTTCCTGATCTTTTCTGGAGATATCCTCTGATATTGTTTTCTAGATGAAGTAAAATTTGACTGTCATGCTATGTTCTGGTCAGATTATCTTCTATAATACTTATTATATTTGATTACTTCTGAGCTGGAACAACTCTCCTCATGGCAGTCTTCATCCTGGTATGGTCCAGGTTTTCATCTGATATTTTTTCCTTCTGATCTGGGCCAGCAAACATATCATCTAATCCATTCTAGATCAAGTCTGGACAGTTTTGATATTTCACTGCCAGGCTATGTTCTAATCAGCATAACTTCTTGATTGCTTCTGATATTTGAATTCTTATGGTATGAAGCAATTTTCCTTATGGCAGGCTTCCCTCTGGTGTATTTCAGATGTTCTTCTGATATTGTTTCCATTTGATCTGGGCCTCCAAAGTTATCCTTTGATGATGTTTTTCGACTTCCTGGTTTTTTCCAGAATTTATCCTCTGGTAAATTCAGGACGTATCCTCTGTTAATTTCCAGAATGTATCCTCTGGTAATTTCCAGAATGTATCCTCTGGTAATTTCCAGAATGTATCTTCTGGTAATTGACTTCATGAGGTATCTTCTTGAGTCTGATAATTACTGTTTCCAGAACTGTCTGGACAGGCTTGTTTGAGATTCTTTATCTTTATCAATTCGAATGTCCTCTTGATTTTGAAGTGGCTAGAATATCACTAGAAGAGGGGTTGAATAGAGATATTCAAGGTTTTTAAAATTCTGTTAGTGTTTTAATATGTTGTCCTCTTTCAGAGGATGATTTATCAGATGTTGAAAGTTGAGAGAGAGAATAATGACACACGAATTTTTATACTGGTTCACCCAAAGATGGCTACGTCCAGTCCTCACACTCTTGTGAGTTTTTACTAAGTATCAAAAGCTATCAGCCTCTCGCTGAGGTTGATTACAAACTGTGTATTCTTAAGCTTCACCAAGCTTACAATTCTTTCCTTCTGATTTCTCTTCAAGTGTTACTCACTTGAAGGTCTAAAAATGATATGAAGTAGTTTGACAGGATTTACTTTCTCTAAAGAAGAAACAAAGATCTAGTGAAAGATTATAGAAAGCTTGAAAGGAGATTGAAAATTGCTCTTGATAGCCTTGTGATGTTTTTCTATTTTTTGCTCGTTTAGTTGTGTGTGTCTGCTGAAGAAGAGCAGCCTTCCTTTTATAGGGAGAAGGAAACTTTCTCTTCAAGAAAATTTCCTTTCTGACCGTTTTTTCAAGATGTAATGAACCTCACTGTTGTAGCAAATTTACAGCCTTGCCATTCTGTCCTTTTACAGCCTGGCACATGGGACGTTACTTCTTTACTTGGATTTCCATGAGGATAGATCATTCCATATGTTTTTAACAACTGGTCGTGCTCTTTTCTGGTTCCAAGTCATGACCCTTCTCTGGTCGTGGATGACGCAGCTTTTGATACACTGGAACTGTTAGTTGTTCTTAATGTGAGAGGATGAATGAGCAGCTAGAAATTATCCTCTGGTAATTTCCTTTTGGTGTCTGAAGTTCACCTTATGGTATCTGACTTCTGATGTTTATCTTCCAGAGTTCATCTTCTGATATTTATCTTCTGGTGTGTATTTTCTGGAATTCATCTTCTGATGTTTATCATGTGAAGTTTGTCTTCTGAATTTCTAGTATTCATTTTCTGGTGTATTTCATGTGAAGTTTGTCTTCTGAGTTTTATCCTTTGATGTTCATCTTTTTATTCTCTGATAAGTTTCTTCTGAAATTCATCTTCAGATGTATATCTTTTGATATTCGTTTATGATTTTCATCTTCTGATATCGGCCAATCTGGACTAGCAAACTGGTCTGCTAAGATCCTCTGATCTCGGCCAACACTAGACCATTTATTCTGTCCTTCTGGTTTCAACCAACACTGGGCCATTTATTCTGACCTTCTGATTTCGACTAACACTGGGCCATAGTCTGATCTTCTAATCTTGGCCAACACTGTACTGGGTCTGGATTAGTTCTGGACAAAGGATAATTCAGTCTGGACCTTTTAGCTTATCTTCTGATTAATCCAGGACTGTTTTTCACTTCACTGTCAGGCCATCTTCTGGTCAGAAGAACTTGTTGAATAAGTCTGACTTATGATATCTTCTGGTCTGGATCCAGTCTTCCTCTGGCAGGCTTCCTTATGGTCTGGTCCATGTCTACTTCTGACTTTGTTTCCTTCTGATATGGGCCAGCAAAGATATCCTCTAGTGATTTCAGGATGCATCCTCTGGTATCTTCTGGATGCATTATCTGGTGTTTTCAACTCTCAGGTTTTCTGCTCCAGCTTCTGGTTTTCTGTTCTAGATGTTCTGCTTCTGGTGTTTTCCAGATGTTCTACTTCTGGTGTTTTTTGTTCCAGATGTTTTGCTTCTGTTTTCCAGATGTTTTGTTTCTGTTTTTCTAATCCAGATGTTTTGCTTTTGTTTTCCAGATATTCTGCTTCTGGTTTTCTGTTCCAGATGTTTTGCTTCTGTTTTCAAGAAGTTCTGATTCTGGTGTTTTCCAGATGTTCTGCTTCTGGTGTTTTCCAAATGTTCTGCTTCTGGTGTTTTAACTTCAGATTTTCTTTATGGATTTAACTGCTTTGTTTCCTGCATGCATTCATTCTTCTGGACAGGAGGTTGCGATCTTTGGATCCTGTTCCTTTCTTAGTACAAAACTTAAATGCACGCATTAGTGTAATAATAATCTTAAGATAATTTTGTTATCATTAAAAGAGATTTTTTCTCAACAGATTTGAATTGATCCTATGTGTTCTCTGCCATGTAGTGATCATATTCATGTAACTTCCAGAGCTAACAACTTTGATAAAGTGATGGAGAAAGTTAGGTTTTTAGGCTGTCATGGACTGGCGAACATTCTCCATTTTCCAGAATATGTGGAGAATGTTTTCTGCTACTGTTTTCTTTGATTCTTGCTTTGTTCACTTATGCATTTATGTTCCTTAAACAAACTTAAGTGAAATCATTAGTAGACCACCATTCATAAAACTTAATCATTTAATTTAAAAGGTTTGCTGTCATTAAAACATATATCAAAAAGGTTTTTTCCTCAACAGTAATTAAATTAATCGGGCAGTTAATTGAGGATTAGTGGCTAATTGCAAGACAATTAAGTGCTGAAGGATCCAACATTATTTTAACATTATTTTTGGGTGAGGTGGCACCACAAAAGCCTATAAATAGGAGTGAGAAAGGATGGTGAAATCAGAACACCATCCCTCCTTCCTCACTGCCCATACTGCATGTAACAGTGCTGCATGTAACAGCACTCTTCCCTCCCATTCTGTTTGCTGTTTTCTGTCTCCTCCATTTCTAGTTCACAATTACAAAGAAGAAAAGAGGGAACTCTTCAAAGTGCCATTACTTGGACATCCAAGCACTGAAACACCAAAACACCAGTACAAAAGTGCCATTACTAGTGTTTTCATTACTATTTTGAAACTGGTTTGCCTGATGCTTGAAAGAAATGAAAAATGCATTTTTTTTATGTTTTAAAAAACTTTGTGATGATTGCTGTTTGGGCTGAATGCACTAAAAGTTGTGTTGTTTATATGGGAAAGTGGAAAATGTCTTGTATGTTATTTTAAACATGATTAAAATGCATGTTCATAAAACTGTTTTGAAAATGGTTTTGAAATGCAAAAATGCATTCTGTTGGTGTTTTGCTGCTTTGAAATGCTTGCATGTTATTCTGCTGTGTTGTGAAAGCTGAAATGCTTGCATGTTATTCTGGGGTGTTGTGAAAGCTGAAATGCTTGCATGTTATTCTGGTGTGTTGTGAAAACTGAAATACTTGCATGTTATTCTCAGGAAAATTTCACTGGTTTTCGAATACAACATGTGTGTATTCGAATACAACCTACCAAGTTTCTGTTTTACTTAAGTTTTCAAACTTGTATTCGAATACGAGCCCTTGTATTCGAATACAGAGGAAGGATTTTTGCTTCTGACTTAGCATCTGTATTCGACTATGACCATGACGTATTCGAATACATAAGTGGGATTTTAACACTGTATTCACATCTGTATTTGACTACAGGCATGCTGTATTCGAATACAGAATGCAGATTTTCACTAGTTTCAGTTTCTGTATTCGAATACAATGGGTCTGTATTCGAATACAGATTCGTGTTTTTCCAGAAGCTCAGTTTTTAGCTTCTGTATTCGAATACAAGGAAGCTGTATTCGAATACAGATTCGTGTTTTTCCATAAGCTCAGTTTTTTAGCTTCTGTATTCGAATACAGATTCGTGTTTTCCAGAAAATCAAGTTTTAACACTGTGATATGCATTTTAAAGTGTTGGGAAACTTTGAGATGGGTTAAAATGATTTAAAATGGAGCATTTGAAATATTTTTGAAGAGGAGAGGATGATGTTTTGAAAACCATTAATGACCTAGGAGAAAATGCTGAATTTTTCAAGGTTTGGTGTTCTGTATTCGACTACAGGCATGCTGTTTTCGAATACATAATGTTAAAATTGCAGTTTTTGGCTTCTGTATTCGAATACAAGGGGTCTGTATTCGAATACAGATTCGAGTTTTCAGAAATTCCAAGTTTTCAAGAGTGTTTTGTAAACCCTGAGTGTTTGGGAAATATTGGGAAAGGTGTGGTGAATTAAAATGGAACTTTTGGTGATATTTTGAAGTGATGGTGATGAAGTTTTTGAGACTTCACTGATGTAGTGAAAGATGTTGTTTTGTGCACTGAGATTGCCTCTGTATTCGAATACCAGAGGGCTGTATTCGAATGCAGAGTGTAATTCTGCACTGTTTTTGGCTTCTGTATTCGAATACAGAGAAGCTGTATTCGAATACAGATTCGAAATTTCCAGAAATCCTCAGTTTTAAACACTGTATTTGAATTTTAAGAGTTTGGGAAAACATTTCAAAATGTTAACGAATACTTGGCTGTTTAGTCATGTTTGTGATGATGATAATCCTGATTGCGCTGAGAAATTTTAAATAAGATGGAAAGGCATGAATTTTCTGATTTTGCATACTGTTTCCAAATAAGTGAAACATTGCATATTCAAGCATTTCATAGTCAAATGGTACCCGTGATGGGCCACAGAGTAATGCGCAACCACGTGCTGATCTGTTGAGCGATTGCACGAGTGCTGGTCTGTTGAGCGACTGCACTAAGTACTGATCTGTTGAGCGATTGTACTTTGGTATATAGGTGCTGGTTTGTTGAGCGACTCCACTGGTACTAGATTGTTGAGCGTCTATACCCTGAAATGCGCAGCCACGTGCTGATCTGTTGAGCGATTTCACGAGTGCTGGTCTGTTGAGCGACTGCACTAGGTATTGATCTGTTGAGCGATTGTACCTTGGTATATGTCAAACGTGCTGGTCTGTTGAGCGACTGCACGAATGCTGGTCTGTTGAGCGACTGCACTAGGTGCTGATCTGTTGAGCGATTGCACCTTGGTCTTGAGGGCCGTTAAAGTCAAACATATTGTGCTGGTCTGTTGAGCGACTGCACCTTGGTGATTCCAAGAAAATTGTATACATGAGCATATACATATTGCATTAAGGGATTGACCGGTGGGTCACGTTTGATTATATGATGAATGGTTGGAAATTGATGTGTGTGAGTACTGTGCAGAATCTGAATTTCTGATTTAAATGAATGTGATTTGTTGAGGTGTTGTTTGTACTTACCACATATTTCATAATAATTGGCTGATGTTTTGAAAAGGCATATATGTCATTAAATTTCAAATGAGCATTATTATTTTCCTCATTGTCATATGCTATACCATGGATATATTTGTTGCTGTGAGATGCATGCTATGTGATTATTTGTTAATTTCGGTCGGTGACCCTTGCTATTATATTGTGGAAATTGGGCTTTGCCCTCAGATGTTACCCGAACCTGTCCTACCGACAGATACACTAACGACGGAAACGTCGTTAGTTTCCCCTGATCTTTACGTACGGAGCCTACGTGGACAACACAAAGGGACGGATGGTTGGCTGAAGACGAGACTTATAGAGGATACGGTGGAGACCGTGCTACTGTAGCTTAGTGCATGATCAGACTAGACTTTTGTATAGGGTCTTGAGTTTTGGGAAATGTAATTTATTTTGGGAATTAATGTATGACTTTTCCGCACTCTGATACTGATTAGTGGCCACAAGCCGGGTATTCTCTTTTGAAATGAACTGATGAAAATTTTATTTTAATTCCCTTGACATTAATTTTGGAAAACTCATTTTAATTATTTATTGAAAAAAAAATGCACCCGCGCTGTGTTTTAAACTCGGGGTGTTACAATTGTGGTATCAGAGCATTTGGTTAAGGTTTTGGGATAAAGCTCTGATTTAAGTATCTGTTTTGAGTCATTAGCTGATCATGCATAGGAGCAAGTAGTTAAAGTGTCAAGTCTTGTATAAGTTGTGGTGTGACTGAAGTGATGATGGTTTTGTAGGAAATAATGCATCCACGAAGAGACGACACCACAAGAGCCAATGTCAGCCGGGAAGATAGGATGGCTGAAGCAATGAACAACATGGCTGCGTCTGTTGCTGCACAGACGACTGCCAAGACTCAACGCGATCTGGAGAAGAGAGAAAGAGAGATTAGCGCTGCTGAATCTAGAGAACTAGAGGATTTTCGTCGCCATAATCCTCCCAAGTTCAAGGGTGATGAGGGACCAGAAAGAGCGGACCAGTGGATCCAAGAGATGGATAAAATCTTCGAGATGATTAACTGTCGGGCAGCGGTGAAAGTCAATTATGCCACGTACCTGCTGATAGGGGATGCAGAGTATTGGTGGAGAAGTACAAGATTACTGATGGGGTCAGCTCAAGAGGAAGTGAACTGGGAGTCGTTCAAGAAGAAGTTTTTGGACAAGTACTTCCCGATGAGCACTAGGACCAAGATGGATGTGAACATAGAAGATGTGATGTTAGTCAAAGAGTACCCGGACGTATTTCCAACGGAAATTCCAAGATTACCCCCGGTAAGAGAAGTGAAGTTCTTCATTGACTTACACCCAGGAACTGGACCTATTTCCATTGCGCCGTACCGGATGTCGCCATTGGAATTAAGCGAGCTTAAGGGTTAAATTGAAGGATTATTGGAGAAAGGATTTATCAGACCAAGTGTGTCGCCCTGGGGAGCTCCGGTGTTGTTGGTTAAGAAGAAGGATGGAAGTTCACGTTTATGTGTGGATTATCGGCAACTTAACAAGGTGACTATCAAGAATCGTTATCCTTTGCCACGCATCGATGATTTGATGGACCAATTGAGGGGAGCAGCAGTGTTTTCAAAGATCGATTTGAAGTCAGGATATCATCAAATTCGGGTAAGAGAAGGAGATATTCAAAAGACTGCTTTCAGGACTCGTTACGGACACTATGAATATCTCGTTATGCCTTTTGGAGTTACGAATGCACCAGCAATATTTATGGATTATATGAATAGGATATTCAGCCCATTTCTGGATAAATTTGTGGTGGTGTTCATCGACGATATTTTGATTTATTCAAAGGATGAAGAAGAACATGAAGAGCACTTACGCCAAGTTCTTGAAGTCTTACGCGAAAAGCAGCTGTATGCTAATTTGTCGAAGTGCGAGTTTTGGCTAGAGGAAGTGAATTTCTTGGGACATGTGATAACGAAAGAAGGAATCGCTGTCAATCCAGCAAAGATTGAGACAATTCTTGCCTGGAAACAGCCCCAGACTGTCACGGATATAAGAAGTTTTGTCGGACTAGCAGGATACTACAGAAGATTTATTGAAGGATTTGCTAAGATTGTAGCTCCTTTGACACAACTCACCAGGAAGAATCAGCCGTTTGCATGGACAGAAAAGTGTGATTAGAGTTTTCAGTTGCTAAAGGAAAAGGTGACAACCTCACTAGTATTGGTTTTGCCACAACCAGAGGAACCATATGAAGTTTACTGTGATGCATCTCACCAAGGGTTGGGATGTGTTTTGATGCAACACAAGAAAGTTATAGCCTACGCCTCAAGACAGTTGAAAACTCACGAGCGGATCTACCCTACTCATGATTTAGAGCTTGTTGCGGTAGTATTTGCGTTAAAGGTCTGGAGGCACTACTTATATGGATGCACATTCACGGTGTTCAACGACCATAAAATTTGAAGTACCTGTTCGATCAGAAGGAATTGAACATGCGTTAGAGAAAATGGATGGAGACTCTCAAGGATTTTGACTTTTCATTGCAGTACCACCCTGGAAAGGCCAATGTGGTGGCTGATGCATTGAGTCGGAAGAGTGTGTCAGTATCTTCAATGATAATGGCCAGACAACAAGAGCTGTGGGAAGCATTTAGAGATCTACATTTGGACGTAAAGATTGCACCAGGAATACTAAAGTGTGGAATGATAACAATTTCGAGTGGATTACTGAAGGAGATTGCAAACTTGCAAGATGACGCATTGATCCAAGAAAAGAGGAATCTGATAGTGCAAGGACAGACAACTGAGTTCAGCGTCGGCACTGATAATATTCTGAGATGTAATGGAAGAGTTTGTGTACCAGAAGTTGCAGAGATGAGAAGAGCGATTTTGGAAGAAGCTCATAAGAGTAAGTTAAGTATTCATCCTGGAGCGACCAAGATGTACCAGGACTTAAGGCAGAATTACTGGTGGCCAGGAATGAAGAGGGATGTGGCAGAATATGTATCAACTTGTTTGACTTGTTAAAAAGCGAAGGTGGAACATCAACGACTTGCTGGAATGCTGCAACCTTTGGACATACCGGAATGGAAGTGGGACAGCATTTCCATGGATTTCATAACAGGACTACCCAAGACAAGGAAAAAGAATGATTCTATTTGGGTAATAGTGGATCGATTAACAAAGTCTGCACATTTCTTGCCGGTAAGGACCACTTATAAGGTAGATAAGCTGGCGGAAATCTACATCGCTGAGATTGTGAGGTTACACGGCGTGCCATCAAGTATAATATCGGACCGTGATCCAAAGTTCACATCTCATTTTTGGGGAGCTTTGCATGAAGCTTTGGGGACAAAACTGAAATTGAGTTCCGCTTATCATCCACAAACAGACGGACAGACTGAAAAGACAAATCAGTCCTTGGAAGATCTATTGAGAGCATGTGTGTTGGATGACAGAGGAAACTGGGATGAGGTGCTGCCATTGATTAAGTTCACTTACAACAACAGTTTTCACGCAAGTATTGAAATGGCACCCTATAAGGCTTTATATGGACGCAAGTGTCAGACGCCTTTATGCTGGTATAAGGACGGAGAGAGCATGATTGTTGGACCTGAGATGGTGGAACAGACCATAGAGAAAATCAAGAGGATACAAGAGAAAATGAAGGCTTCACAAGATCGTTAGAAGAGTTATGCGGACAAGCGTCGCAGACCCTTGGAATTCGAGCAGGGTGATCATGTATTCCTAAGGGTCACGCCTACAACTGGTGTTGGCAGAGCTATTAAGTCAAGAAAGTTGACTCCGAAATTTATTGGACCATACTAGATCACGGCATGAATTGGACCATTGGCCTATCAGATTGCTTTACCTCCCATACTGTCCAATATTCACGACGTATTTTATGTGTCGCAGTTAAGGAAATACATTGCAGACCCGTCACATGTGATCGAGCCAGATAGAATTCAGCTGAGGGACAACCTGTCTTTTGAAGTATTGCCTGCAAGGATTGACGACAGGAAGATTAAACAGTTGAGGAATAAGGAAGTCCCACTAGTCAAAGTGATTTGGAATCCGACTACTGGAGACGCGACTTGGGAACTGGAGAGTAAGATGAGGGAACAATATCCTCAGTTGTTTACTGATATGTAGTTTCGAGGACGAAACTAATTTAAGGGGGTAGTAATGTAAGACCCTTAAATTTTAATTAAAATTATGGAATTAATTTTAAGTGTATTTGGAGATATTTGTAAAATATTTAATATATGTATGTTTTGAGTAAATATATATATATATATATAAATATTTATTTTGGAGGATGAATAAAAATTATTGGAGGAAGATTAAATTAATTTAATTACAAGTAATTAAATTAATCGGGCAGTTAATTGAGGATTAGTGGCTAATTGCAAGACAATTAAGTGCTAAAGGATCCAGCATTTTTTTAACATTATTTTTGGGTGAGGTGGCACCACAAAAGCCTATAAATAGGAGTGAGAAGGATGGTGAAATCAGAACACCATCCCTCCTTCCTCACTGCCCATACTGCGTGTAACAGTGCTGCATGGAACAACACTCTTCCCTCCCATTCTGTTTTGCTGTTTTCTGCCTCCTCCATTTCCAGTTCACGATTACAAAGAAGAAAAGAGGGAACTCTTCAAAGTGCCATTACTTGAACATCCAAGCACTGAAACACCAAAACCCCAGTACAAAAGTTATTCCCCATACCATTACGGAGCTAGAGAACCCAATTTTGTAGCAGCAAACGCAGGCTACAGTTTCACCGATTTTTGGCGCGAAAACGGGAACGACAGCAGAAATAAGAGAAGTAGCAGCACACTCAACAAGGGTAAGGGCACCTTCCACTTTCTAGTTGCATTAGGGCTATAAGTGCATAACTTTCATGGCATTCCTAGTGTTTTCATTACTGTATTGAAACTGGTTTGCCTGATGCTTGAAAAATATGAAAAATGCATTTTTTTATGTTTTAAAAAGCTCTGTGATGATTGCTGTTTGGGCTGAATGCACTAAAAGTTGTGTTGTTTATATGGGAAAGTGGAAAAATGTCTTGTATGTTATTTTAAACATGATTAAAATGCATGTTCATAAAACTGTTTTGAAAATGGTTTTGAAATGCAAAAATGCATTCTGTTGGTGTTTTGCTGCTCTGAAATGCTTGCATGTTATTCTGGTGTGTTGTGAAAGCTGAAATGCTTGCATGTTATTCAGATATTGAGAAAGCTGAAACGCTGTATGATGTTCTGATGGTTTGAAAGTCTGGATGATTTGGTGTTGATGATTCTGATTCTGTTTCTGTTTTGAGTGATTCTGATGATGTTGATGATTTAAAAAGGAAAGGGATTTTTAATAAGGAAAGTATTGTCTGGAAAAAGTGTTGAATCTGTTTTGATGTTTGGTTGTTTGTTTTTAAAAGAAAACAGTTTGAAAAGGGTTGAAATCTCAGGAAAATTTCACTGGTTTTCGAAGGTATATTCGAATACAACATGTGTGTATTCAAATACAACCTGCCAAGTTTCTGTTTTACTTAAGTTTTCAAACTTGTATTCGAATACGAGCCCTTGTATTCGAATACAGAGGAAGGATTTTTGCTTCTGACTTAGCATCTATATTCGACTACGACCATGTCGTATTCGAATACAGAAGTGGGATTTTAACACTGTATTCGCATCTGTGTTCGACTACAGGGATGCTGTATTCGAATACAGAATGCAGATTTTCACTAGTTTCAGTTTCTGTATTCGAATACAATGGGTCTGTATTCGAATACATATTTGTGTTTTTCCAGAAGCTCAGTTTTTAGCTTCTGTATTCGAATACAAGGAAGCTGTATTCGAATACAGATTCGTGTTTTTCCAGAAGCTCAGTTTTTTAGCTTCTGTATTCGAATACAGATTCGTGTTTTCCAGAAAATCAAGTTTTAACACTGTGATATGCATTTTAAAGTGTTGGGAAACTTTGAGAGGGGTTAAAATGATTTAAAATGGAGCATTTGAATTATTTTTGAAGAGGAGAGGATGATGTTTTGAAAACCTTTAATGACCTGGGAGAAAATGCTGAATTTTTCAAGGTTTGGTCTTCTGTATTCGACTACAGGCATGCTGTTTTCGAATACAGAATGTTAAAATTGCAGTTTTTTGCTTCTGTATTCGAATACAAGGGGTCTGTATTCGAATACAGATTCGAGTTTTCAGAAATTCCAAGTTTTCAAGAGTGTTTTGTAAACTGTGAGTGTTTGGGGAATATTGGGAATGTTGTGGTGAATTAAAATGGAACTTTTGGTGATATTTTGAAGTGATGGTGATGAAGTTTTTGAGACTTCATTGATGTAGTGAAAGATGTTGTTTTGTGCACTGAAACTGCCTCTGTATTCGAATACCATAGGGCTGTATTCGAATGCAGAGTGTAATTCTGCACTGTTTTTGGCTTATGTATTCGAATACAGAGAAGCTGTATTCGAATACAGATTCAAAATTTCCAGAAATCCTCAGTTTTAAACACTGTATTTGAATTTTAAGAGTTTGGGAAAACATTTCAAAATGTTAACGAATACTTGGCTGTTTAGTCATGTTTGTGATGATGATAATCCTGATTGCGCTGAGATATTTTAAATAAGATGGAAAGGCATGAATTTTCTGATTTTGCATACTGTTTCCAGAGAAGTGAAACACTGCATATTCATGCATTTCATAGTCAAGTGGTACCCGTGATGGGCCACAGAGTAATGCGCAACCACGTGCTGATCTGTTGAGCGATTGCACGAGTGCTGGTCTGTTGAGCGACTGCACTAAGTACTGATCTGTTGAGCGATTGTACTTTGGTATATAGCTGCTGGTCTGTTGAGCGACTCCACTGGTATTGGACTGTTGAGCGTCTATACCCTGAAATGCGCAGCCACGTGCTGATCTGTTGAGCGATTGCACGAGTGCTGGTCTGTTGAGTGACTGCACTAGGTACTGATCTGTTGAGCGATTGTACCTTGGTATATGTCAAACGTGCTGGTCTGTTGAGCGACTGCACTAGGTGCTGATCTGTTGAGCGATTGCACCTTGGTCTTGAGGGCCGTTAAAGTCAAACATATTGTGCTGGTCTGTTGAGCGACTGCACCTTGGTGATTCCAAGAAAATTGTATACATGAGCATATACATATTGTATTAAGTGATTGACCGGTGGGTCACGTTTGATTATATGATGAATGGTTGGAAATTGATGTGTGTGAGTACTTTGCAGAATCTGAATTTCTGATTTAAATGAATGTGATTTGCTGAGGTGTTGTTTGTACTTACCATATATTTCATAATAATTGGCTGATGTTTTGAAAAGGCATATATGTCATTAAATTTCAAATGAGCATTATTATTTTCCTCATTGTCATATGTTATACCATGAATATAATTGTTGCTGTGAGATCCATGCTATATGATTATTTGTTATTTTCGGTCGGTGACCCTTGCTATTATATTGTGGAAATTGGGCTTTGCCCTCAGATGTTACCCGAACCCGTCCTATCGACAGATACACTAACGACGGAAACGTCGTTAGTTTCCCCTGATCTTTACGTACGGAGTCTACGTGGACAACGCAGAGGGACAGACGGTTGGCTGAAGACGAAACTTATAGAGGATACGGTGGAGACCGTGCTACTGTAGCTTAGTGCATGATCAGACTAGACTTTTGTATAGGGTCTTGAGTTTTGGGAAATGTAATTTATTTTGGGAATTAATGTATGACTTTTCCGCTGTATTTTCCACACTCTGATACTGTTTAGTGGCCACATGCCGGGTATTCTCTTTTGAAATGAACTGATGAAAATTTTATCTTAATTCCCTTGACATTAATTTTGGAAAACTCATTTTAATTATTTATTGAAAAAAAAATGCACTCGCGCTGTGTTTTAAACTCGGGGTGTTACATGTTCACAGTGTTCAACAACACATTCAGTTAGAAAGCTAATCTTCAACACATAGTGGCATTATCAACAACTTAAGTAGAATATGTTGATCTTGCTGAAGCTGTGAAAGAAGGAATTTGGCTGAGAGGATTTATCACTGAACTTGGTGTTAAACAAGAGTCGTTTTGCATAAATTGTGATAGCCAAAGTGTCATTCATTTGAGTAAAAATCAAATGTATCATGAAAAAATCAAGCATATAGACATCAGGCTGCATATCATTAGGGATGTCATTGAAAGGGGTGAGATAAATGTGGCAAAGGTGCACACGGGTGACAACCCAACTGACATGTTCACAAAACCTGTCACACTTAGCAAATTCAAACACTGTTTGGATATACTGCAAATCAAGTCCAGAAATTGAGATCAAGGACTAAAAGGATCTGATTTGAAGAATCACAAGCTGAAACTTCTCATTTGGTACCAAGGTGGAGAATTGTTGAAAGTGGTACTCAATTAAGAAAACTTAGGATGATTATTTACAAGCAAATCTAACTTGGGCTGTTAGTTTTCAGTTAATAAGTTATAACTACTTTTTGTAACAAACTTATATATAAGTAGTTGGTCAGCAACTAGAAAAAATTTGTTAATTTTCAGTTTTGCAAAAACAGAAAAAAAAAATTGAAGGCAAAACAGAGTATTTTGTACATTGTAATCATTTTCATCTCATATTAGTGATATTTCGAAGTCGGATCTAGTCCCTCAGACGTAGGAGTTTTAACACTGAACTGAGTTAACAATTGTGTGTTTATTTTAGCAAGATTTAATTATGTTTTAGATTCAAAAGAAAGAAAACCAAGAACGATAAACATTCTCCGTTTTCAAACTGATCAATCTCCATTTTCAATTCAATTAATCTCCGTTCTGAAACTCATTGATCTTTGATTTTTTACAACAATAAAAAATATAGATTCAGACCCCTTTTTTAAAAAGTAAAATCTACCTTATTTACTCCATAAAAAAAGTGTTTTACTTTAAAAAGATATATCAACAGTGGTGTAAAAAATTTATTCCCACAATGTATATAAAATTAAACTAAAAAATAAATGCTACAAATATCAAACTCTCAAGGGCTAAACTTACTGTCATGCAGCCAGCACGGAGCAGAAGTCATTGCAAGAGTAATAGCATAGCCATTTGAGCTGCACCAAAGACATCAAGCTTATTGGATTCCCCCTTCTATTATTATTGTGTTGTACATGTCCTGTGCATGATGCTTAGGCTATACAGCATAATTAATTCCCTTTGTTTGTGGTAACTGATAAGTTCAAGGATAGGTGCTTTCCATGTATTTTGCTTAGGCAATCCATTGGTTTACGTTTAACAGTCTTTAAAATTGAACTCTAACTTTCTTATAAATAAATTTAACCCCTAATTACTAAATTATTTTGAGAAATCAACTACTTTGTCCATGCATTTGTGTCAAAGGGGTCATGCATCAAATCAGAATTTAGCACGTGAGAAACACTGATGTACAATTTTCACTCTGCTGCCATGTGTTCATGCATTGAATCAGAAATTAGCGTACAACTAACCAAACAATGGAAAACACAGATTTAGTTGAAGTCATGAAAAAGTTAAAAAAAACAGCTCTACATGTTTATATGAATCGATTACGAAATACGAAATACGTTAAGATTAACATTATATGCACTTTATAACACCAATAATTTTAATCAGTTTCAACAACATATCTAAGACTTAAACGTTCTAGTTTTTAATTTGGATTTTCATTTTTAATTAATTTTATTATATTATTTTTATCACATAATTAGGATCAAACAACTTTTGTATATTAATAATAATAGTCATTTAATTGATTAACAATAGTATTGTAACTAGTTGGTGGACCCATGAAATAATTGAGAATTACGACTAAAAATTATTAAATGATCGACTTTAATTTTAATCTTTAAAATTTTTTATTTTTGATGTTTTTTTTTTTGAATTTATTCTTTAACTTATTTTTAATGTATTTTAGATGAGTTTATTTTTTTAAGTTGGTCCTTCAAATTTCATAGCTAATGTAGTCCCTTACTAATGCAGCTCCACAACGAGATTACAAGCTTCCATGTCCAATGGAACCCCAAATTTTGGATTTGAGGAACCCTTAATCAATTTAGGATTTTCTTTTAATAAAAAGAATACACTTTTTGCATGAAAACCTAGACGAACTTGCCATGTAAGTACCGTAATAGAACTAAAAGTACCAGATTTAGAGTACTAGAGTGTTCACCAAGTTAAAATTAATGCATATAAATTTTTGACCTCTCATTAAACTTCTATAAACATTTATGAAGTTACAAAAAGATCTTTATAGAAGTGAAAACTTATTTTAACTAAAATACTTTGATAAGTTTGGATGATAATCACAACCAAGTGAATATCTCCTTAGTCAAAACAACTAATAAAGACAAAATGGTGGACTACATAGTTAAGGATTCTAATTTCTCGCAGTTACACAATCATAGATCGAAGATTGTTTGATCAAGATTGGACAAACATATATTCTAAAATTTATTTTAGAAGCTGATTTGACAAAGTCCGAATACGAGTCATCCAACTATAAAAATTCCTTAAATATGTGCCGAAGTGTTTTTCCTAGCTACATTTGCAGGGAAAACATGCAACATAGAAGGTGTGGAGGAGGATAATGTTGAGATAAAATGAAAATCAATCTGTAATTGCCTATGAAGAAAATGATTTGAAACACTCCATTTCTTTTTCTTCTCATCCTTCTCTAGTTGTCTAAGTGGTATAGCAGCAAGAAACCGTTTGATAAACTCTTTACAACACTCTTTTCCACGACAAACTACCTCAACTTTTGAAGCTGAATTTGCTTCTTCAACTTTGTCTACTTTCCCATACATCACACATGAATCATCAAACTTCAATATGAATGCTCTTTGACACCCTTCAAAAAGTCTCTCACCCAATGAATCGATGATATAGTAAGCATCAATCTCAACCTTCAAGATAAAGAAATGATCATTCCAACTAACAATGTAAATCCTTGGCTGACAATCAACTACATTGTTGTTTATCTCATTCCATATCTCATCAAAAGACATAGTTCCTTCCAAGCAATGAAACTTTTCAGGGGAGAAAAAACCTGTATATGATTTCTGAGGCAGAACAATTAAAGGTCTTAAATTGGCATCTATGATTGTCTCTAGATCAAAATGTTTATCTGGGAAAAGTTTTGAGTAGTAATCATGTTTGCACATGTTTCTCCATTCATATGAACCCTGTGTGATGAGGTTGTCAAATTGTGGTCTTGTTGGTATGTCTTGATTGGAATGGAGCCAATGGGCTATTAATGCAACTAACACTGCGCATGCACTCTCACCTAAGGCTTTTTCACTTCTTTGATCAAAGGAAGCAAAAAATACATTAGTTTTGAGTCTTTCTTGGCCATCTCTGCTTAAAATATCTTTCATTTCCCATCTTTTTGCATTGTCTTCAAGGTGTGATCGTGGAGAAAGTTCATTTGATTTCTGCAAAAAGTTGGGGTAGTCATGCACTTAATAATTAGTTACAAACATAAAAGTGGGATAAGATAGAGCAGTTGTACGATAGTTCTAAGTTTTTTTCAGCTTAATTAAAGTTACTAGATTAAAACGTTCTTAGTCTTATTAGATTTGAGATTAGTCTTAATAATCGGGAGTAGATGATACTTAGTAAAAAAAAATAGGTTTACATTATACTTTATTTATCTCATAATCAATGTCACATGAAAAAAAAAATTGTCTGAAAATAAATGTAATTTTCGATGTTTAATGTAAAATTAATTATTATTACTTTTGTAATTGTGTCTGTAAAGTATTTTCAAAACATTATATTTTGTAATTGTATTTTGTATTTATGACGATAAAAAACTCATATTTATTGTCTGTGAAATGATGAAAGAGACGTTTATTAAGAAATGGAGAGAGTAATTTACATACCAAGGAAGGAGTTTGATTGGTTGTAAAATTTTGTTGTTTGGTGGTGGTTGTCTTAAAGTTTGTATGGAGTGTGTGGAAAGGAATTTTTGTCCGTGAGTTGTAGATTCCAGCGCCATTGCTACTAGAACTTCCACTACTTGTTGTGGATTCGTTTGAAGAGTCATCTGAGTCAAACACGGGGGAGCTATCTGATTCATAAGGATGGTCGTCTTCATCAAACTTTCCATTATTTTTCTCAATCAAATACTTCACTTCTCCTATAATTCCGTGTTTCTTATCTGACTTTTTCGTCTTTTCAAAGGCTATTATTGGTGAGTCACCGTGCTTTAATAGCCTTACACAAACCTAAAGTAGAAATTATTGATACAAATAATTAATAATGTAATTAAAAGTAATCAATTTTATTAACGAGTAACTCACAAATATTAACTAATAAAAAAAAACAATACCGAAAGGGTAGCTTCGATGATTAATCCATTGACCTTCAACCGGATTGGAAGCTTTCTATGAATATTAGATTCGCTCTTCATCTCCGCCATGGCAAGCTTCATACAAACTTTTCCAACCACCGTCATTTTACCTTTTGATTCTTCTACATCACCCTCTCCCTAAATAAATAAATAAATAAATAATCAAAAAAAGGAAGCTAGAAACAGAACAAGCTATGTTATTTAGTGTCTTACATATAAGACACGAAATGCCATGTCGCAGGTATCTTTGAGTACGAGGTTGAAGCCACATAAGTCGCGATCGTTCCAAACGAGAGAAGAAGATTTTCCAACAGCGAGGAATCTACGACAAGAGGTTGTATGAGTGGAGGGTCGTTTTAAGGTACGATGAAAGGGAACAAGTGAACAAGATTTTCCATTGTGTTTTTTAATCTTTGTAATCATCTCAATGGCTAATTTGTCGGTTGCACTTGCCACGTTGGCACCAAAAAGTCTAAATTCAAGCTTTAATTGGCTCAACTTCACTTTGTGCTTGTTGCTCTGTTCTGACCCAAACCACAATTTCTTCATCATCATTGTCGATTCTCCTCCTCCTCCTTCTTTTTTTGTTCCTAGCTACCAAGCTAGCCCAATTAATATTATAGATGTTTTTGATTATATTAATAAGCCATGGCGTGGATTAATATATATTTGATCGGTATATATGTTGATGTATTCAATAAAAACATATAGGAAGGAATAGACAACTACTCCAATGAATCTTAATTTGGCCATTCGCAACTACGACTGCGTTACTTTATAAATATGTTTTTTTTTTTATAAAATAAAAATTGATCATTTAAATTCTAGTTTAACCGATAAAAATATTGATATAATTGTCTCAAATTTGATTTTGAGAGTTTACGTAAATTTTCGATAATATTTATGAAAAGAAAAAAAAAGTAGAGAATTCAAGTGACTGAGTTAAATATAGAGTTAGTCAAATTTTGTATTACATATTTGCATTTAAGAGGACCGCCAAGGGGTACATACACCCATCACACACGCACACGCTTACTTATTTTATTTCTATGTAATTAAAAATAAATATATATACACATATCACTAATTAAGGGTTTGTTAGTTATATTCATCTTTTTTTTTCTATTTAGATTAAAAATCTATATTTAAAAACTATATATGAATAAATATTATAGTAAGTTAATTTTTTTCTCTCTTCTCTTACAATACTTTTTTCTCTCTCGTGGCATCAAATTCAACTATTTTTTTTTAAAGCAGCTCAGTTCTATAACATGAAAGTTTACAATCGATTATTCTTGTATTTTGATTTGGAATTGTAAGCATCTACACTCTAAAGCCTTTAATTTGAAAGCATTGTTTGAGTTGTTCATTTTTTTGAAAAAAAAAAAACATTATTGCTCTTCATATTTAAAAAAAGATGAGTTGGGGTTAAATTCAGCAAGCTTTACTATCTTTGCAATAGCACATCAAATAGTTATGATCCAAATTTTTAATAGCTTATGTGCTTGATTTTTTTAACGCAATTTTAATACACAAGATGGCTTAGTGACAATTTTTCTTCGCATGATGTATTCTTGTGTTGATAAAAAAAAAATTATATTTTTTTTGTGTGAATAATTTATAAATAATTAAAATGGGAAATTTGAAAAATTATCTTTCACTTTTACTTATTTAAAGTAGTAAATATGAGATTTTTTGTACAAATGAAAGAAAAGGTATTGGTTGTTAAACTACACCAAAACATTAAAAGTTGTAGATTAACCATTTATATCTTTAACCATTAATATTTAAAATAAAATTTACAAAAACTATCTTTCAATTTACTTGTTTAAAATAATAAATAATGGTTTTTTTATCATATTCGAAATGTGTAAATTACTAATTTACATCTTCCTTAAAAAATGTGAGAAGAACTCAAATTAATTAAATTAATTTTTTTATATATAATATATTTAAACTCACCCTTATATGAGTTGGACTATTGAAATCAATCTTGCTTCATCTCACGAGGTTATTATATTCTCATTTTAATGTTACGTGTCATTAAATATATCTCCTAAATCGTAGAGATGATTTGATTAGGTCATTTTTTAAAATAAAAATTTAAAAAACTGCACCAATTCAAAGTAAAGAAAAGCTCAACCTTTAATATTCAAAATGCAGTAAATACTTACAAAATAATTTATATCACATATTTTTTATCATTAGATCAAATTACTGTAGTTAATCAAGTTATATTTTTGTTTTTTTAATCTATTTTAATGATAATTAAATTATTTAATTGAATATTAACTATAATAAAACAGTCATGACATAATATTAAAATATTCAATTAAATAGTATGATATGAAAGTTATAAGTTCTATAACAAAAAGTAGAACACTAGTTTAGAATTAAAAAAAATGATAGTTATACTAAAATGTTTCATAAGATTTATCATTTTAGTTTAATCTTTTGTGCCCATCAAAGTGACTTTTGTCTTGGGTTCTAAAGTGACTTTTTTAATTGTTAATCAAAATTGAATTCGAAGAGCCTCGCAACGTAATTCATACAATAAATATATGATACAGTTGATGTGTTGGAGGCGCATAAGTCGAAAAAAAAATATTTAATTTTAATTTTTCATCAAATGCATTAATTTTTTTAACTAATATAACTTAAATTTTGTGACGAGTTTGTATAATGTGTGCATGTTGATTCCATATAGTTATATGAGCTTACATACATAAGGACTATTCATTTTAAGATGTTCACTGTATCGTATTATCTTAAAACAACTTATTTTTTATTTTAATAGTGTAACTCTTAAAATGTTATATTGTATCCACAATTTTAACATGTATATTAATATTTAGTTACATTTAATATTTTAATTAATATTAATATAAAATACTTTAACTTAAATTTAAAATAAAATTGAACAGAAAATTTTATAACTAATAAAAATTAATATTAAATATATGACATAAATAATTAAAAATGATGAAAATAAATAAATTATATAATTAATATATTGTTTATTTATATTATGTCAAATAATATGATAGAAGTCAAATAAAATAAAATAAAAATCTATACTATGCGTTATATAGTATATGGGATATTAGAAAAGATATAGATTATGTATGGCAAATAAATATTATATAAAAAAATAGCCTATCAATAATAAATTAATACAATAGTTCATATTAAAAATAAAATAAATATTAAATTTATATATGTGTTCGAATAAGATTGTTTTAGTAAAATATCTATGTAGTTGGTTAATTGAATTTTATAACAAAGATGAATTAAAGTTTTACATTGCTTCAGAAAAATAACTATTGAACAACATATAAATAAAGTGATTTATAAATTTATCATCTTAAAATTTTAAATAAATATATAATATTCAACTTATTTATATAATTGTTCATAATACAATGTAGTTATCCACATACTCGGGTCATGACCAACAAGTTGTTCGAAAAATTTGTCTCTTTAAGTCGAATTAATGACAATGCAGTTTGTCTCTTTGGTTTGTTTGGGCTATGAGCTAAGATTTAATGGACCCATGTGGTTTGAGTAATAAGTGGACGATAGTAGATAGCCAGTTCACATCAATGATGACTTATAATGATCACATTATTAAAAGAGAAAATGGTTCGACTTTGTCGCACTAATGTCCAATAAAGATTATGAAAGCTACAATTTTGCAATCGCAATCGCACACTTGATGAGTAGCATATAATTTACGCCAACAACAAGCATTTAATTGGACATGTTGGGCTAAATCTAGAACTAGAACTAGAACGGATCTATATTTGAGGTAGAATCTCTTCATTTCTTAGAGACTTTTCTCTAACGGAAAAGCTTAACTCAATGATTACTTCTATTAGATTGGGAGCTTTAATAAACACACTATATCTCTGCTTTGTTATGTTACTTATTTGAGCCCTTCCTCATAGTTTATCATATTTGAATTCTAGATCTTCTATTTAAATTTTCTTAGATATTCTTTAATTTATCAATTATAATAAATTTAAAGGATGATTGAAAAAAACTCAAATAACTTAAACATTAGTTAGACCAATATTAAAAAACGACAGATGTATTTTGTCTTGTTATTAAGGTTGTGTGTGTAAAAACTCATATTTCCAAAAAGCGATATTTTAAAAAAAAATATATATATTACACCCCCAAATATTAGTAAGACTGTCTTCAATAAAAGCTGTTGTTCTTGAGTAAAATGATTTTGCTCTCAAATTTAATTATACTACAAATTTATAGTTTTTATTTCTAGAATTAATTTTGATTCTTAGATTTGTCACCCAATTCAATTTCATATAAATTTTTTAAAACATGAATTATTTTACTACAAATTTATTTTTAATTAAAATCAATTTCTTCAAAATTAATTTTTAAAATTACATAATTAAATAGATACTCATTTGATATTTGGTAACTCAAAGAGCAAATGACATGTTTTCATCTCGTTTATTGACAAGACATAAATGGGGAAAATATATTGTTAATTTATACACATTGGTTATGCAGATGACCTTTATGGATAACAAAAGGCAAAGTCTACCCATGTCATACTCCTTTGTTGGTATTATTATTATCCACCGTTTGCACCTTTTTCTCTCAAAACAGTGTCACTTCGGTTCAGGCAAGGAAGGGCCCTTGTTTTATTTTTATAATTCTAGTATTAGTATAGTTACATCAAATCTCCTCAATTATTTTTTACATCTTATTTTTATTTTACAACCAGTCACACCCTAACAACTCGAGCAACGTTGGCTCAATTGTCGATGCACTTTATAAAAAAAATGCCTTTTGGAATATTGGAATTAGGATTCCTTTTTGTGAAAACCGAAAACATTCAATGTCATTAAGGTTTGTGGTGATTGCGATGTACATTCTATAGTAAGTACCTAACCCTAAACATTAGTAATTTTACTCATTTTTACAGTCCAAGTGAACACCACTCACTGTTTCCAAACAATTAATCTATTACTACATAGTGTTTGGATCCTCTTCTACAATGTATATCTCCAACTCTCTTCTACACCTTATTCTATCTCTCATATATGTTTTCCCTCTCTTCTTCTTTTAATCATTTTTTAATAAATTTATCTTCCATTTAACACTTGTTTTTGCCAGTGAAGAGTGAAGGACGCAAGAGAGGATTGTGGAATGAGTATATACGGTAGATACAACATAGAAAAATATCAACAAAATATCTTAAACACACGTTTAAAAATCAAATATAAAAAAATATCTTAAAATTTATATATTCAATTTATTAAAAAATTTAAAATTAATTTTTTAACACAATGTTTTCATTTTTTTATTTTTAATATTTGCTTTTAGAACACTTGTTAACAAAAACTTTAATACTATTTTTCTTAAATACTCAGAACTCACTAATAACACCAAACTTTAATGATAACAAATTTCAAAATAATAATTGAATCTTTCATGATTTTGCCCAACACAATTTTTGAACCTTGAAAATACATTTATTTTTTTCTTTCCACATCCACCAAACACAAGCAAACCATGGTCTTCAAAACTTTTCTTCAAACACTCTCCCCATATTTAACGATCCTTAAAAGGAGCATAAATTCTCATTACACTCATTAGAAAACACCTCTTCAACTATCATATCACATCTATGAAAATATCGACCATTCAAAGAAAGCATGATTTGCTGATTCGATTTGACCACTACCACCGACATATCCTTGAACCTCCCTTTCAATTGGCTCAAGATTAGTCATATTTTCTCTTGATGTTATTTTGTTAAACCTTAATAATTTTTGCATGTGAAATTTATGGCAAACTTTAACATTAAAATTTACACCTCCACCACCTAGTTCCTACATTAAACTCTCTTGATGGTTCCCTCCTCCATACCACTTTATCCTTCTCCCCTAGTAATAAACTCTCATCTTGTACCTCCCCCTTCCTTCCATTTCTCAAACTATTTTTTATCACACACTATTGAGTCTTTATTCTCATACCACCAAAACAATCTATCATTCCAATATTTAAAGTAAATGTCACTTGTCCGTGAATCACACCAAAACAACAAATCTCCGCCATTCTCCACTTTAACACTCATCTAACTCAAACACCACCTTAGACTAAAACCCCACACTCCACCAATAAGCTTAAATCCTGAATAAATTTTGGAAAACCTTTCTTGATCACATTCCGTAACTCATTTACGAATCCAAAACTTACTTCATCAAACCCCTAACTTTTTTGACTCTCACAACCCACACACCATTAATCTTATTTCCTCTTTCGAGAAACTTGCAATTAACATGACAATATCTTCCTCACCAACTTATTTAAAACTGTTAGAATTATTTAATCTTTTGCGTCATGATAGAGATATAATATGATATAAATTTAAATAAGGATAAGATACTGACATAATAAATATTGTCCTATCTTGTATTTAATGTACACATGATAAGAAATATGATAACATTATTTTATTCTGTCATATATTTGGTACACATCTCATTAAGATATAATATAATATTTAAATTATAAAATTATCATTGTGAAACTATTACATAATATTTTTTTTCAAATAAACATATCATACTTTTAAATATTATAAATTAACAAAAATACTATAAAAATTAGTTATGTAAGAATTTTACGTTTTAAAAATATCGATTGACATTATTACATGTATAATTTTTTTTATAAAAATGAGTAATTAAATAATTCTATTTTATTTGTTAGTAAGATAAATAAATATATGATATATTTTATACGTAAATGAAAAAATCACCCTTGGAAAAATTATATTATTTTAAATTTTAAATTAATATTCATATTTATATTTTATATGTTTTTAGAAAATTTAGATTATATAAAATGACAAAAGTATCATTTTGATAAAATCTTACATATTTTTCAAAATTAATTATTAATGTTTTGTCTTTAAAATTTAATATTCAATTCTATTACTTTTTAATTTATATTTAATTAGATTTCTATTTTGTATATGTATATTTTAAATTATATTTTATAAAAGTAAATAAATAAATTATTATTTTTATGTTATTCTATTAATTTTTAACTCAACTCAAATTCAAAATAAAATTTTAATTATACTAAAGAGACAATACATAATAGTGGTAAAAAAACAACTTATCATATAATTTTGTCAGAAGAAAAAAAACTTATAATATTATTTTGATTTAGAAACACTAAATTAAGAGGAGATACGATATCATATCTTATCCACTAAATGAACTTTTTTAAGTACAGTGTATAATAATACAGGGCTCGTGCATGGTTGTGTCCATAATCCCAATCTTCTTTCATGCCGCAATTTATTATTAGGAATTTCTAAGTTACAATTGCAAATTGAATATATTTTGGTATTATTAAATTAATTGATTAATAATTAAATAACACGACTTTAATGAATTAATATGACAAAGTTATAGATTTAATACTATCAAAACTTTTAAGTTTTACTCTTTAGGTATTTTTAATTAAAATTTTAATCATAAAAATAATTTATATAATTGTTGAAAACTAAAATCAATAGACAAATATATCGGTACTAGTAATTTAGTTAACTTTTAATATGCAATATATAAATGCTGACGTGAATGAATTAAAAATAAACTAACTCAATTATTAATTAGAATTTTGATAGCACCAATACATTCTTTTTTCTTTGTAGTACCATAGAAGCTATCTTTTTATGGAATAAATGCTTCAAAATCGTGTAAAAGAATTCATAAAAAAAACATTCATAAAAAAGAATATTGTGTAAAAACAAGTTAGATTGTGATTGACTCAAGGTCGATCCTAATCCAATAAATTAAGTATATCTATAGATCTTCGAAAATTAATTAAAAACAATTTTACGATCAATGCATCATGATATATTGTTGAAAATTATTCTAGTACTTACACAAATTATTATGTTATTGATAAAATTGAATAATTTGTGTTTTTTTAATTGACTTAAGGCTCGTTTGACCACGAACCATATCATACACTTCAAGTTCATGCACAAATCTAGAACCCTTAAAAACTCTTCTTCTACTTGTGGATCCTGGCTTCAACAGTTAGAACAAGACAAAGGATAAAAGTCACGGAGTGAGATATGCCGCCGTTATAGACATTGCATTGTCAAGAAAATATGACATCACTCTATAAATATTATCTTATATATCCACTTCTTATTCAATTAAACACTTGCATGAATTTGAAAGTGATTGCATATTCTACCATCCCATCCAAAGAAATGAAGTACAGTCCTATCAAATTCATCCTTCTTAGTCCACTCATGATCACTTTTGAACTGCTCTCTTAATTGTACAATGGTATTCATTAAAAAAACTAAATTTACGCGTAATGCCCCGGTTGTTATATGTCCATAATTTTACCAAACACGCAAGAAAAATTATGCACACAATAATGTTTGTTAATAATCTAAACCGTGACTTTTTAGATGTTTTTAAACTTCGAATCATCGTGAACCTGATTTTGACAACAACACATGATGTTGGGTGTTTTCCTTCCCCAATGGGATTAGATTAATAGAGAATTTTAGCAACAAAAAAAAAAAAAGATTAATAGAGAAAACGGTGGAAAGTGGGAAAAATTATATCTATAGGCATAACCATCTATATATCTGGTTTTACGAAGAGTTAAATAGATTTGAATTAAGAAATGAAGTTAAAAAAATATAGGTTCCAATTTGAAAATCAGTTTCAATATATTTTAATTGAGTTTTTTGTTTTTTAATACTTTAATGGATACACTTAGGCACTTGTCAACCATAAGATAAATGCTAACAAGAAGGACAGTAATAGATATATTAAATGAAACACTACCAAAGAAATAGCTTTAAAAGTGCACTAGTGAAATAGTCCTAATAAGTCTGTGGCTGTGCATCTAGTAGAAACTGCCTTGAACATGCAATTGTCAGGTTAGAGTGTGAAATGGACCCACACACCATGCAACTTGTGTTGGTTAATTGGTTGCACAAACTTTGTCTTGTTTGACAGCAAATTACTAGTTTAGTTTAATTTAACATTTGATACACCTTTTTGTGAGCCTGCATTTGTGAATAATTAATTGAAGTTAAAGTTATGGGGTTACTGACCTTAAAAAAAGAGCAGCAGTTAAGTGGATATGGATCCGTCAAATCGTCAACGCGCACACAACCAGTAGGAAATAAAATACAAATTAACAAAGGCCTAAGAGGAAAAGTGTAATTATCATATATATCACATCTCCGTCACAAGTCACAACAACAACTATACTACCCTTTTAATGACGGAGATGCCTCCAAAGTCAGAGTCAGATCTATCTTTTTTATAACGGCTGCACAAACTCCACTTCAATTTCTCATCTACCTCATTCATTTCCATTTTCTTCTCTACATTTTCCATTTTACACCTTCCACAATATTCTTCCTTGTAAATAAAATAACATGCCAACAAAACATTATTACTTTTCATCCCATGTTCATGTTCATGTTCATGTTCATATTCTTGTTCTTCTTTCTCTTCCCGTTCTTTTCCTCTCCAAAACATGTTTATGCGGTATTCAACATATTGGCACCATCTCACCTGGAATGGAAGGTTCACAAATGGATTGGATTGACAGAAACGGAAAATTCCTCCTATCAAACACTAAAAACTTCGCTTTTGGTTTTGTCACTACAACCAACGACACCACCAAGTTTCATTTGGTAATCGTCCACGTGGCAAGTTCAACTGTTATTTGGACTGCTAATAGAGCAATACCCGTTTCTAATTCTGATAATTTTGTCTTTGATAAAAAGGGTAATGCTTTTTTACAAAAAGATGGAATTTTTATTTGGTCTACAAACACAACCAACAAAGGGGTTTCTTCAATGGAGTTGAAAGATAATGGAAATTTGGTTATGCTTGGGAAGGATAATACTACTTTGATTTGGCAAAGTTTTGATTTTCCAACTGATACTTTGATGCCTCAACAAGTTTTCAACGAGGGAATGAAACTCACAAGTGAAACTAGTTCAAATAATTTGACCTATGTTCTTGAGATCAAATCTGGTAATGTTATTCTTTCAGCTGGTTTCAATGTTCCACAGATTTATTGGACTATGCAGAAGGATAACCGAAAAACGATCAATAAAGACGGTGACGTTGTTGCTTTTGCAAATCTCAGTGACAATTCTTGGAGGTTTTATGATAAGAATAAGTCTTTGTTGTGGCAATTCATTTTCTCTGATGATGCAGGTGTAAATGATACTTGGGTTGCTGTTTTGGGAAAAGATGGTGTTATTACTTTCTCTAATCTCAATAGTGGTGGATCAAATGGTGCTTCTTCAACTAGAATACCACAAGATCCTTGTGGTACACCAGAACCTTGTGATCCTTACAACATATGCACAAGTAACCGTAGGTGTCGTTGTCCTTCTGTTCTTCCTAGTTGTAAACCGGGTTTTGTTTCTCCTTGTGATGGTAAATTAGAAAAATCTATTCAATTTGTTAAAGCTGATGATGGATTGAGTTATTTTGCTCTTGATTATGTTCAGCCCTTTTCGAAAACTGATTTGGCCGGTTGTCAGACGTCTTGCCGTGGAAATTGTACTTGTCTTGCAATGTTCTTTCATACAAGTTCAGGAAACTGTTTCCTTTTGGAAAGTTTAGGAAGTTTTCAGAAATCTGATGATGCTGATTCTGGTTATGTTTCTTACATTAAGGTTTCAAATGATGGAAGCAAAAGAGGAAGTGGAAACAGTAATAAACATGTTGTAGTTGTTGTGGTAATTGTGATATTAACTTTGTTTATTATTTCTGTTATGCTCTTTGTTGGGGTTAGATACTACAGGAAAAAGAAAATGTTACCTGAGTCTCCTAGAGAGGATTCTGAAGAGGACAATTTCTTGGAGAATTTAACCGGTATGCCAATCCGTTTCCGCTACAAAGATCTCGAACTTGCAACTAATAACTTTTCTATGAAGCTTGGACAAGGTGGTTTTGGTTCAGTTTATCAAGGAGTTCTACCTGATGGAAGTCAATTAGCTGTGAAGAAGCTTGAAGGTATCGGTCAAGGGAAGAAAGAGTTCAGAGCTGAAGTTAGCATCATTGGTAGCATCCATCATCTTAACTTGGTAAGGCTTAAAGGTTTTTGTGCTGATGGAACTCATAGGCTTCTAGTTTATGAGTACATGGCTAATAACTCATTGGATAAATGGATTTTCAAAAAGCAAAAAAGTGAATTTCTTTTGGATTGGGATACAAGGTTTAACATAGCATTAGGAACAGCAAAAGGGTTGGCTTATCTTCATGGAGATTGTGATTCAAAGATTGTTCATTGTGACATCAAACCTGAAAATGTGCTTCTAGACGATCATTTCATGGCCAAAGTTTCAGATTTTGGGTTAGCCAAACTAATGAATAGAGAACAAAGCCATGTTTTCACAACATTAAGAGGAACACGTGGTTACCTTGCACCTGAATGGATAACAAACTATGCTATATCAGAGAAAAGTGATGTATACAGCTATGGTATGGTGCTGCTAGAAATCATTGGTGGAAGGAAAAATTATGATGCTAATGAGACATCAGAGAAATCCCATTTTCCTACTTTTGCTTTTAAGATGATGGAAGAAGGGAAAGTGAAAGATATACTTGATTCGGAGCTGAAAATTGATGAACATGATGATAGAGTTCATTGTGCTATAAAGGTTGCATTGTGGTGTATACAAGAAGACATGTCAATGAGACCTTCTATGACTAAAGTTGTTCAAATGTTAGAGGGTCTTTGCATTGTGCCTAAACCACCAACAAGTTCTTATTTGGGCTCTCGTCTTTACTCTTCTATGTTCAAATCATCAAGTGAAGCTGGCACATCTTCTGGCCCATCAGATTGTAATAGTGATGCTTATATATCAGCTGTTCGTCTTTCTGGCCCAAGATAACATTTGTTCTCCCTGTTATCTTTTTCTTTTTTTAAAGTGTTATTATTGTAATGTGTAGTAATTTTGAGGAATTTGATATGCAATTCTTAGCTATTCAGGCTTGCTTACTCTTGTATAGGACTTTTACGCTTCTTTCTTTTAAACTTCTTCAAATCTTCTTGTACTATTAACATATTTCATATACTATTAAATTAAATTAAATTTTAGAGTGGTCACTAGACTTTTTTTAAGGAAACCACCACCTTTCACACCCCAATTGTTCCCGAGAATATTCTTAAAAGCTTCCATTTCTTGGAATAGTGTGAAATATTGGACCCGTATGTTTTATTTTTTTAAAAATGATTTTTACCGTATTTCATAAAAAAAAAATTAAAAAATAAAGTTACAAATAATAAATTTTATTATTTGAATAACTTATCATATAAGAATATTTTAAGTTTTTCATCTATTTATTACAATTTTTTAATTATAAAATTTCAAAAAATATTAAAATAAAAAAAAAACTTTTTATTAAGTTAAAATATATAATAATATTTATTTAATATATAAAAATGAATCTAAAATAATTTATATAGTAAATTTGAAAGTATAAAATAAAAATAATATAATTTTAAAAATGTATAAGAAAGAGAGTGATAAAAGGAAAGGAGTGTGTGGCGGGCGATTAAGATTAAGAGATAGAGATGATGTGTTCTGTTGTGCAGTGCTCAATGGGTACCGCATCAGGTGTCCAAACCAAATCACAACCGTCATGTTTTCGCAGCGATGACCATGGTTCTTCATGTGAGTGAGTGAGAGCAACTAATCCGTTGGTTATCATTATTTATCGTGCTTATAAATTTACACTAATAATGATTATGAATTTATGATGATGTAGCGGTTTCAAGTAGCATTAGCAGTAGCAGTAGGAGTAGGAGAGGGGTAATATGCATAGCCACGTTGCCATGCCTTCTTCCCCTAACTCACATCTTTGCTTCTCTACCAGCCAACGCTATGTCGTAAGTAAGCAGCAAGCAGATTTCAAATAATTAACTTTAATTTTTAGACAATTCTCAAACTTTCTGATGAAGACCAGGTACAAATGAATATCTTCGAATTAAACAAGAGCTCAGGAAGGTATTGTCAAAGGGAAAGGCTGCGGGTGTGCTTCGTTTGGTTTTCCATGATGCTGGAACCTTTCAAATCTATGACAGTACAGGTATACATCTCACCTTATTCATGTGGAAAACTTAAGTCTCTACTCTATATATACTATGTAATTCAACCCTTTCTTATTTTTGTATTTTTAAATTGCCTGTTCATGTTGTTGCTTGCAGGTGGCATGAATGGTTCTATAGTCTATGAACTTGAAAGACCTGAAAATGCTGGTCTCAAAAAATCAGTAAAGGCATGTTTTGTCTCACAGATCCCTTCTCCTTTCTCTCCCCTCTGAATTTCTTGATCAACTTCGACATCTTATACTTTAACTGCCAGGCCCAGCTAACGTCTCAATGGACTTATCACGTATTGTTTAGGTTCTGCAGAAAGCAAAGACTCAGATAGATGCTATCCACCCAGGTCCTTGTTTTTTCTGGTATTTGCTGCTAGTAATAACTGTTGATTTGATCTAGACCAACAAATTTTAATTTACCTCTATTAGTATCCTGGGCGGACATTATTTCTGTGGCTGGAGCTGAAGCAGTTGAAGTATGTGGAGGTCCTGCTATCCAAGTCAGACTCGGCAGACAAGATTCCCTGTAAGATGCTAATTGTCTAATAATCTACTCATGTAGTAACTCTATTCCTAAATACAGGATCTTGTTGAATGAGCTATGCGAATTAAGAAAGTTATTTCTTTACAAAAACAGATAGAAATAATTAAGAGTATTTTGATAAAGGTAGTACGTGATTTGACAAGCAACTGTCTTTTCTCCTAAGGATTTGTTCCACTTTTCTCATTAGGATGACAAACAACAAGTTATATGTTAGCGCAGCATGTTAGTTTCTCTAAAAAAAAGATAGTATTATTTAAATGATTTTTGAATTACAAATGATCAACCTTTTTACTGAAGAAGAAAAAAACAGCTCGTGTAGATTTAATTCAGTGGTTGTTACATAACAACAATCCTATTTTGTCTTCTGCCAATAAGATTTCCTTTCATTTTAATGGTAGGGGGCCTGATCCTGAAGGGAAACTTCCTGAGGAAATACTCGATGCTTCTGGTTTGAAGAAATGCTTCCAGAGAAAAGGCTTCTCGTGAGTATGGGGAGGAAAACCATTTACTTTGCATCTGTTTTGAATGCTCGATATTTCCATTAAGCGGAGGAAAGTATTATTTATTTAATACTTACCTCAGACTTTTGCAGCTATATATTCCACTACAGATCAGAAATTATTTAAAAGAGAAGAACATGTTTCTTTTGTTCTTTCAAGGCTATCAGAAAAAAAGAAATAGCCAATATAGTCAAGATAATTATATATTCTTTAGAAATCTCCGATTGCGGATTGTGCATAACTTAACATGAGAATCATAACATTAAATAGAGACATGCTGAATCTGATATCTTATTTAAGTTCTAATTCTAAACAAAGCAAAAACGGAGGAAACATACCAATATACTATTTTACTGAACAAATTTATTGACCATGTGCTAATATTTGTCATTGAGATAAAATCGTCAGCAAATTCCACCAGAATTAGCTTACTCGTGCATTGTTATATCCATCTGGAACTTTTCTTTCACAGAACACAAGAACTGGTAGCTTTGTCTGGAGCCCACACTCTTGGAAGTAAAGGTTTTGGAAGCCCTACTTCATTTGACAATTCATATTACAAGGTTCTTTTGGAGAAGCCTTGGATATCTTCTGGTAAAGTAACAATTTATCTAACGAAAGCTAAGAGGAAATGCAAAAGTTAAATGCACGTTGGGCCTTCAAGTTAAGCTACTGGCTTATCACATAAGCTCTGAATCTGTTTACCAAAAAAAAAAAAAAAGCTCTGAATCGGTTGCATTCCCTTAAATATATTACAAATGACATAAATTAAATTTCTGTAATTGCATGCTCATATTTTTGGTTGGCCGAACATATTTATAGCAGGTTCTTCACATTTTTTAATAATGTTATCGTTCTCATCTGCTGGTTCTCTTTTATACAGGTGGTATGCCAAGTATGATTGGTCTTCCTTCAGATCATGCACTTGTTGAGGATGATGAATGCTTAAGGTTCTTTTTCTCTTAACAAGCATTTGTGTTAATATAAAATTGGTCCCACTGCATTTATTTTTTGTGAAGCAGGCAAGCACTAAGATCACAAATAGAAATCGAAAAAGTGGTGAATCCTTTAAATAATATTTAGATTAAATTAAAAAATTCTAAAAAATAACAGGTAATGCAGACAGTCTATCAATTGAAAACAATACTTAGGATAACAACTGTACATATATTGGTGATAGGTAAGTTTAGTTTATTAGATTAGTCTGACACTAAAATTAGTGATTCATTACTTCTTGTCTTTGGAGTATCAGTTTACACATAGTACTATACTACTATATATACTGAAATTTGATCCTGACCTGAGCCAAACAGTGATCGAGCCAGAAATTTGTGTCAGGGGGTCAAGCATACACTATATGGAAAAGAAAATTATTGCATGACTTTTTCTTTTTATTAGAATCATATTAAGTAAATATATTAAAAGAGTAAACAAGAACTATGTCTAATTTCATGGGGTAAAGCATGTGTATGTTTCTGCTTATATCTTTTTACCTTAATGTGCATTACTTACGAGAACTTCATTTAATGAACAGATGGATTAAAAATTACGCAGACAATGAGAATATGTTCTTTGAAGATTTTAGAAATGCGTATGTCAAGCTAGTGAATTCTGGTGTGAGATGGAATAGCTTATAAATCAGGAGTTGAAAGTTCCAACTTAAACTGAAGCAACATCTTGTTTGTTATTTTGGGAGCTGTATTAAAATTTTGAATTAACTAAGTGTTTACATGCATGTTCATTAAATTTGTGTGCCTGAAAATATGTAGTTAAAAATTAGAATAACAAATATTGAACGAATTTGGACCACACATCACAACCATTCATATTTGTAAATTTAAAAATAATTATGGTTAAAAGTCAAATATTTTTCAATTATCCAATAGATATGATTGACGAACAGAAATTTAGGATTGTTCATGGATACAAAAAAATCATTTATCATGACCGATTTTTATAACCAATTCATATAATTAAATGTATTTTACAAAACTATTTAAAAATAGCTTATATCAATAGTCAGATTTACAACAAATATTGTTTCAATTTTTTTTTTTGAAAAAAATTACAAAAAATCTTGATTTTTTATATAAATTGTTATTTTTTTTATAAAAAAAAGTTCAAATTTATTTTTCTAAATTTTTTTTTAAAAAAAAATCGAGATTCTTTTTTATCAAAAATTATTTGGAATTTTTTTTTTGTGTGTGGAAATTTTGACCTAAAAAAATACAAATAATTTTTTTCTCAAAAAAAGTAAAAAATAAACATTCAAATTACATTATTTTTCCATGATTTTTATATATATGGACATCCAAGTTAAATTGTTAAGAAAATTGCTAAGAATATAGTTAGTTAGGATTACTTGTTAGTGTGTAAACTTAGTTAGTATGTAAGTCATAAGGTTGACTCGTTTGGACTATCTTTTTCATCATTTTATCCATTTACATTCATCACTATAATACAATTTTAAACTTTTCTCTCTTATTTGCATGTGGATGTCATGTTTGTTAACAAAAATAGATAACCATATCTAAAATATATAAATTGATTTTTTTTAAAACTATAGTCTAAATATCCTGCTTTTAAAAACCGGTTATAGATATAAATGTGATTTGGTTGAAAAACTGAATATTTTGTTCGACCTTAGATAGAATAGAATGCTAAAATTGGCATTTAGCTTCGTACATAAATTTGTTTGGTTTGCATGTCATGCATAATTTCAAATTTCGAAGATTTGGATATATAAAATATTTAAAATTTATTATATTTGTTGGTATTTTGATGTTTTATCTTATTAATCTAAATACGGAGAGTTGTTTGTAAATTAATCTAAAGTTCTTTTTTTTACTCAATCAATTTAAAATTAAATTCCATCCAATAAAATAGTCTTGTAACTGCAAATCAAGTAATAACAGTATGAATATTTAATATACTAAGGTACAGTTTTTATGTGAGAGTTGCGTTACGCGATAACCTCTATGGAAAAAAAAAATCCATCCAATAAAAACATATATTAGATCCAATCCATCGATTTATTTTTCAAAATCAATTGAATTGCCGTAAATATGCCATAAACTTAACGAATAAAAAAAAAATACATTACATTAAGAACGATTTTTTAAAAAAAGTATATAAAAAGAAGTTTGGGATGGTTAGTGGCAAAGGTCCGCCAGTCATGGGCGATAAGCATAACAATGCTCAGATGCCCCACAATAACGACCTTTGTAGATGGTTGATAATGAAGATATGACCGTCTACGGCAAACTAAATAAAAATACTATTTTTTAAATAATTTTATTGTTTAAGTTTTAAAAAAATTATCGAAAATAGATATTTTATCATACACATCAATAAAAAATTAGTCATGTAAACTCGAATCTCTGATAAAAATTTGACTGTTATAACTGAATTATATTTATGAGAAGTTTAATATAATAATTATTGAATATTTTGTTACCATTTAGTGAAGCGCGAAGGGCGTGTAAATAACAGTGGAGCGTGAGTTTGTGTGACTACTATATAGCAGAAGAGAGAAAGAAAGCGACATTGTCTGACCTGGAAATTCAATTCAATAGATTTCATTTCAAGTTAAGCAAACCCCTTCTCTTCTCTCCTCTTTCTATAATTAAAATACTTACACATCATATTCATTCATACTCTCTTTCATTTTATTTTTTTTTTAAATTATCAATAATTAATTAATAAAACAAGATAAATTTATCAGCAACAGCAACAGTTTCAATCTCTCGGATCTTGTTGGATCCTCAGATCTCTAAACCCACTACTATGCTATTCCGTTTTTGATACTTGAGGTTAGCAACCACCACGAACCAGTATCTTTCATTTTCACTTATATACTTGCTACTAACATTGCAGTAATGTATGATTTCTATTCTCTTTCCTATTTTAACTTTTATATTTTTCCAAATGAGACTTTAGGAATCTCATTATGTTATGCTACTTGTTTTATTTACTAATCCCTGATTTGATTTGTTTACTTCCTTCTTATTTTCACTCGGTTCTGTTACACTTCATAGTTCATACCCTAGTTTTTTATTTTATTTTATTTTTTTAATTCATTTGGTTGGTAAGACCTGAGAAAATGTTGTTGCTGCAAATCAATTTAAAATACATTTCGCAATTTTTCTTCATGCACTTGGCAACTATGCAGAGATCAGATGCGTCTTTTTTTTTTTATGTACTCTTAGTTTGAAATGTTATTCAATCGTCGCTAAGTTGCGGTTCATTGGTTCTATGTAACTTGTAGCTTGGTGTGAAGTGAACGATGGATCCAAGTAATGCTTCACTAGCAGATGGACTTGAAGGAGTACACCAAAATGGTGTCCATGAAGAACTTTCTATTTCTACAAAGGATGGTGTTGTTTCAAATGTAGACCCTGTAGTTGCTGAAATTGTAGAAAATGTAGATCCAAATGGAAATTATGAAAATTTCGACCAGTCAGATATCATTGGAATTGATAATTTGTCTATGGAAGATATGAAAGAAGGAACAAATGACAAAATAGAGGGAAACAATGTTACTAAGGTGAGATGAATTCACCCCACCCTGCCCTGAATAGGTTCATCATTTTATTTTGTTATGTGAATATCTTGTTTATTTTGTAAATTATAGGAAGAGGAAGTGGAAATCATTGATGAAACAGGTAAATCTAGGACACCAAAGGGTCCTGTCAAGAATAAGAATGCAAAACAACCAAGTCCTAGAGGTGTTCATACAAGTTCAGTTAGAAAGAACAAAGACGGGAAAGATGAAGAGGCATCAGCAGCACCTTCTGTTTCAAACGGTACTCTCATTTTAGACTCTCATCCAAGACAGCCGGTTAAGAACAAAGTGATCAATGACAAGCTGACTCGACTGTCCAAGGTAAACTTTGCTGTTACTTAAACAGTTACACAGGTAGTTGTACATAGAGATAGATAATTGTACTCCTCGGTTTCTGCTTCTTTTATCTTTTTGGTTGTGTAATAGAATTATAGTTTTGGCATTTCCTGATATTTTTTTACACTTTCTCTCAGCTCCCTGGAAAGTCTGATGCAGCATCTTCTGAAGCACCAACGTATGAAATGCTTAGTATTTATTTTGAATAACTCATAATATGTTCACTGAAGAAAGAATATGGTATAAAGATTCGTCCATCTTAATTTTGTTTGATGTTTGGATTGCAATTTATTGGATGTAGGGAGAAGACTGGACCACGATTAGCAAAGAAAGAACCGCTAGATAATGTTCCAGGAAAAGCTGAATCATCTTCGTATCCTTTTTTTTTCATGCCCGAGTTTTGATTCTTCTTTCTTGTGAGTGGAAATAGGGAGTGAAGGAGGGTTTATTTATATCTAGATACAATAAATTTATGGATAAATTAAATTTCCCTTGGCCTTAGATGCTTGAATCATATTTTTTGGAGGTGAAATTCGATACAGTTCAGTCCATTTTTAATGCAAATAAGCTTCTTAGGGACATCAACAGTGGTTAGTTTTGAACCCTGCTACTAAATGCAGGACATCTAAAAAATGACGGGGGAGAAAAAAAAATCCATAAAATGTTTGTTTAAATTAAAATTAACTAAATGGTTTGTTCTTAATCAACATAAAAGTCCTACAGCAGAAGATGCCAAAGCTCGCAGAGTAGGGACAATGCCAAATTATGGATTCAGTTTCAAATGTAATGAGCGAGCTGAGAGAAGAAAAGAGGTAAATAATTATTACTTGCTTTTTACCTTGCGTTACCATGGGAGTTTCCTTTGAATAAGCTTGTAGTTTGTAAAAAGTTCATATTTTTGTGGCCAGTTTTACTCTAAGCTTGAGGAAAGGATTCATGCGAAGGAAGTGGAGGAGAGCAACATGCAAGCCAAAACCAAGGTGATAGATAATATTTGATAGCTTGGCTGAAAACTTGCAGCTAATGCCTTTTAATCGTATATCAACATTTGATTTCTTTTTATAGGAGACCCAAGAAGCTGAGATTAAGAAGCTTAGGAAAAAACTAGCATTTAAAGCAACTCCAATGCCAAGCTTCTACCAGGAGCCTCCTCCTTCTAGGGTGGAGTTGAAGAAGGTGAGTTTCTGTTTATGGGAATACATGCATGCCTGACCTGCCTGATTGCATGCAAGCCCGCTGCGGGTCATCTGTCTAATTATTTTCAGTGTTTTTTGAACTGTAGGAAATGTGTTTTCTATTGGCATGTCAATGCCCAAGTGCACAGATGTGCATACTCCCACATACTTGACCTGACCAATCTTCTGAATTTATTTGAAAAGAGCAATATCTGCTGATTTAAGCTTTTCTCACTGTTCCCACTTCACTCTATAAATTAGTGTATGTCTAATCAAATGTCTTGCTTGTTCTGAAATGTTCCATGGTTAAGAATGATTGGTCTCCAATTCACTATATAAAATCTCTCTCGAGCTTAGATATTAATTACTCTCCTTGATAATGCATATTGTATAAATTGTTTAGTTATGCTTCCAAAATGTCTTTTGGATTTAAAAATGCAATGGAATGTTTATTGTGGAGATTGAGTATGTTATTAACACTATAAAACTTGTATTTTCTGGGGTCTCTGGACCAACATTAGTAGGGAGGTGAAATTTTTAAAAAATAAGGCTGTTATATTATGCTTAAGTTTTAAATACTACTACAAATATTGGATATTTAACTATATATGATTTCATTCAATGAATCTGATGGTTTATTTTACAAGATTAGGGGCTTTCAATTAGAGTGTTGAATATTCTTTTCAATTATCTTTCATTGATTTTCATCTGGAACTTTTAGACTAGGTTTGTGCTTTCTGACATGTATATCAAGTGGTTTTTGAATTTAAATAGTTTTGCTATTTCCAAACTGATTTTTGAGATTCTATCCGATTCTAAATATGAATAGCTCTTAATTTGTTGTTCTCGATGGCTTTCACTTATCGAGGCTTGGTGTGGTGAAGTGCATCGGAACTGTTTTTACTTGATGTTATCAGATGATTTATCATCTCCTCATCTGACATTCACGTCAACTTCACAATAGAATTGCTTGACTCTAGTTAGAGATATTTAAAGTTAGCTAGTTGGTTGAATTCTATTGTCAGTGTTAGTTAATTGAGCAGAACTAACAAGAACCTTTACATCTATTGTATTTATATATCAATCTTATGCTGATCCAATTAAAATGAATTTTTTTACACAAATTGAAGATTCATGAGAACTTGAACAAAGTTTGAAACCTTATATTTCCATCAGTTGATATTTTTATGTGGGAGACTTCATATTATTGACCTTTTAAATCTAACTATAAAGGGGTGCAAAAAACCCAGTTTTGTAATGTAGTTTTGACCTTTTTTCACTCTGAAACTGTTGATTGATATGCTCCATGAACTTTTTTGAGTTAGCATGTTTGGTGTATGATTTAGAAATTTAAATTATTTGGACTTGAATTTAGATACCAACTACAAGAGCAAAATCTCCCAAGCTTGGTCGAAGGAAGGATTCAATATCTTCAGAGCAGGAAGGAAGCACCAACATTAGTGCTCAACAATGTCGTTTAAGTCTGGATGAGAAAGTGTCTCAGAATAACCCCACTAAAGGAATTAGTTCTCCTGTTCATCAAAAGAAGCCACAACGAAGATCTCTCCCTACCCGACTGACTCCTGAAAGGATCAGTTTATCCAGTTCAGCAACTGCACGGACTTCATCTAAGGTGGTGAATGATGAGAAAACCTCCTTATCTAGTGTAACAACTGAAGTTACCACCTTGTCCAATGCAACAAGGGAAGAGAAAGATGAAGCAGCTGCAGCTATTGAGGGGAACAGTGCCTTGTCTGATGAGACGAGTGAAACTCTGTCTCTGAACATAGAGCCAAATGAAGCAGAATCTCATATGAATGGTGATATAGTCATCGAAGACAAACCACAGCTTACCTTGGTACAACAACCCATAGCAGCAGAGCATTAAGCAAGCAGCAGGAACATAACCAGGTGTTAGATGTCAGAGCAATTGATTTATCTCGTGAATATTATAGAAGCATATGACTGAGATTATTTGACAATGAAGGCTTGCATATTTGCATTATGGTTTGTGATGTCATTTTGTCCAAGCGGCATTGTTTCTTTTGTGTTTACTCCCAAACCTTGCTGGTTTTGTCCTTATGATTCTCTCTCCTCCTTGCAGCATTGTATGTAACTATTTGTCAGGTTGTTCCAGTTGATGTTAGTTTTGCTATGCAACAACACCTGTCTGTTTGGTTTACATTTTAGCTCAAATTTTGAGAATGTTTGCCATCAATGGTTTCGTTACATTTTCTTTAGGCCTTGCTCTGTTAAACAGTTTGCATTGTCACATGAAATTAGCTATTTGTGTTGTGGACACCACTTTGATTAATCATATTACAGCTATGCTTTGTTATGCAACAAATTTGTTAGTCACTATCTCAGTTGATTTTCAACTCCTACTCTATCCTATAGTCACATATGCACGTGTCCCACGCAGGCAAAGTACATTTTCTTTCCCTATCTCATTTTTATGCTAGTTTTTTTTCTTCATATTAGTACATTGAGACAGGGAAAGTCATAGAAGGTAAGGCAAACAGAATTAATTCTAAATATGCCCTGTTATCTGGAGTACTCTCTTTCTTTCAATCCTAATTTTTTATTACTAGTGTCGACCTGTATTGTGTCCGTATTTGTGTTTCATAGTTTTGTAGTGAAGATTGCTTTGCGATTTTATTTAGTAGTGCAGTGCATAATGAATATGTAGGATCATTTTAAAATTTGTCTGAATAAGCTTTTACTGTACAAAAATAAATAGGTTGAAGCAATAACACGCTTTAAATCATACACATTCTTATGAAAAGGGGAAAAGATGATGATGAATCAAACGTCATTGACATTTGCATGGTGGTTGGTCAGTACATGTGCTGGGAACGATTCAGGAATGAATTTATACTATCGTTTTTTAATTACGTCAACTATAGTATGTTCAGTCCCCACACAAATGTGAATAATCTGGGAAACTCATTTCACAATTGGCATTTAATTATAATCACAATTTTTTTTGTCAAAGAAATTCCAATTTTAATCAAAATATAAATGTAGGGTGTGCCACGGTTATGGGCTCAACATCAGGCTGTTTCTAAGGCTAGAACTAAGTATTCGGTGAAGATTCATTCAATCTCTGATGTTTCGGTTTTTTATTGGATTCTAACTTTCGATAATATAAAATATATTATTAGATCTTAGTTTTTGGTAGTGTATTTAAGTATGGAGAGACAAAATCAAAGAAGCGTATGAGCATTCATCTAAATATTTTAGGGTTATGTGGACTAGGAGGATTCCTCGGTACTCCAAAAGTACAATTCTTTCAACAATTGATAACTAATACTTATGTAAGAGGGTTTATGGCCAGAATCGAGGAAGAAACAACTTTGCGGACAAAAGCAGCAAAAAACGATCGTCCAATGTCAGATTGTCTATCATTATACTTGTCCGGTGTCAGATTGTCTATTAATATAGTGGCGTGATTCCCTTTTCGGAAAGGTATAATAATAGACAATCTAACACCGAACGATCGTTTTCCGCATTTTCTGCTACTTTTGTCCGCAAAGCTGTTTCTTCCTCGATTCTGGCCGTAAACTCTCATACATCAAATATGAACTATATTTTAAAAATCAATACAAACTATATTTTAAAAATCAGATAAAAACGTTATTTAAATTTAATATAACAATATACGATTCCTTATTATTTCACTATTACACTTTCTTCTATTCATGAATTGAAGGAAATAATAGCATGACACTAATACATTTTTTAACACATTCATTATTATTATTATTATTTGGTGAAACTTGTATAAATCTTATTGCTTTTTTGAAAGACATCTACCAAATAAAAATGAGACCAACATGATATAACAAGGCTCGTATAAATTTTGAAAAAGATATTTTTCAACTTATGAGGCAGCATGTGGGCAAACCATTATTTTGAATAAATTTGAAATTTTCTACTACATGAATGTTCCTCAGCTGACCAAAGGTTTCATTATAGATATTCTAGGAGTACAAGCAGTTTTAGGTACGAGAAAGTACCTAGGACTTCGCTCCATGGTTGCTAGAAGTAAAAAAAAAAAAACTATCTTTACTTTTATTAAAGATAGAATTTGGAGAAAATTTTTTTGGAGTAGCATGTGTCTTTAGAGCGAGAAGAGAAATTCTCATCAAATATGTTCTTTAGGTTATTTTGCCTTACATTAAAAAATGATGTAAGAATTTATAAAAAATAGCAGGAATGTAAATAAAAAATATATATTTATAAAGATAAAAAAATATATTTGAAATTTTAAAAATTTATGGCATAAGTATAATTTGTTACATGTTACACTTCGATTTATTTAAAAAAAAAAAAAACTATCTAATATATTATGTCGTATCTCACAACAAAGAACATGATAAATAAAAGTTATAATAGATCAGGTCGAACTTTATAAAATTAATTTGTCTTTCTTATTTGTGTGGCACGAAATAAAGTCATTTAAAAGTATATTTTGAAATGAGATCTATAAACAGACACAAGTTTATCATTAAATAAATTTATATATATCATTTTAAAAAATCATTAAATGAATTTATAGGCTCAAGGAAAATTTACTTAAATCTTTGAAAGGCTAAATAAATATATAATTTTAACATATTATCAATATATTATTATGATAACACTGTCAAATATTATCATATTTGCATTTAATTTGTATAGTGTAAAACATCTCTTTTATAAAGAAATTTTTTTTACATACATTTAATCGAATCACTTCATATAAATTTTTGTATAATTTTTTTATAAAATAACTTAAAAAAGTCACATTATAATAAAATTTGATCGAATGCATGTACAAAAAATGTACACTGTTAATATATAAAAAAATATATATATTTTTTTACATCTTTTTATATGACACATAGTTTAGCCCATTTAGCAAACTATACTTTTTTAAATAATAAAAGTAACATTCATGGACATAAACCTGTAGTGCAATTTGATCTATTTTGATTTCTAGGTCCCACCTGGTCCATATGAAAAATTAAATAAATAAACTATGATTCTTTTCAATTCATCATATCAAAAGGTGAGAGAGGACTAATTCTGGCTATATTCCTTCTAAACTTTTGAAAAAAGAAGTTTAAAAAAGAATATCTTTAACATGCATAAATCTCTTGATCATGAGACAACAAACGGCAAAGAAGGATTAACGAAAAGACAACCTTTTGATTCATTGGATTTGGATATCCTTCTCAACCACTACACATTTTTTCCACTAAAAGCTCATCAATCGAGTTGTTGAACAAATTAAAAGTGCTACAATCAAACACCTCGATATATTTTCTCTTTCATCAATCTCTATTTTTCTTATACTATAACAAAATGTTGCATGCTAAAGTTACAGCTAAAATTACACGTAAGTTTTTTTTGGAGTAAATATCTAAAAGTTTATAAGAGAGACTTCAAATAAATCTATAACAATTTTTCCTAATAAACTTACTATAGAAATTATCTACTTTACTTGTAAATAAATAATGGTTATATTAGTTAGCCTTCGTAACCACCAAATATCTTGTAGTAACTTTTAAGTAATCTAGTGGGTCAATTCAGATTTAGTTCGTCAGGTGTACTTCAAAAAATATAGTGTGGAATTGAAAAGAAAAAAAAAGCCAGTTAAACAATTTTATCATGTACTATTTTTTTTTATAGATAAAATATAAATAAATTTTCACAGAACTGTTACATTTTGAATTCGAATTCAAAATATGATATTCAATTTAATAATTGAGATAGAGTTACAAATTTATTATTTACTATTATAGTGCATGTATTTTATTACAAGTATTATCATTAAAGTTGTCCTATTTTTTCTTTTGGCACAACTTGTACTATTTATTTAATTTAATTTAGAGAATCAAATTCCAAATTCATGCCTCTCCGTCCAGCGGCTCAGTCCAAAAATAATGCCTGTTCAGTGAATGTGCCAACCACCTCAGGCTTTGCTGCTAATGTACAAAGGAATCTTTGTTTAATATTAATTAATTATCCCTCCATTCCTGGAAATTCTTTTTAAGAAATTGGCTTCTTTCTTTTAAAAAGATTTCCTCCAAATACTTTTTATTTATTTTTTAAAATTGGAAAAGGGAAATTATTATATTAACACATTCATATTCCTCCAAATGCTTTCTTGTATCAGATTAGAAGTATTGATAAAAAAAAAATAGTAAATTATATCTTTTAATAATTTTCATGATAATAAGTTAGTATGTTTTATGGACTATTTTAATAATTCAAAAACTAATTTGAATTTTTTAATAAGTCATGAACCAAAATTGGATGGTTTACAAAAAAAATAAATATTTAATAAATAATAGTGATAATTAAAAAAAGTGTGTTTTAAGAGAAACGAGGTAGTATTATTGATGTGGAAACTTCGCGGACAAGGCAAATATGTGACGCCAAAACTTGAAAAGGAGAGAAAACAACGTGTGGAGACTTCACAAATAATGCATCAATAATTGCTTTAATGCAGCATGTGAACTACATGTGATATGTCATCATAGAGTCTGCCAACCTAAGCATTTTAGCCAAACTTGGTTCTCTTCTCAATTCTCCATCTCACGATCATATGTTGTTACTTGTTACAATTTGTAAAATGGAATAATAAAAGAGCTTAAAAGTTTTGCTTATTTTAAGTTGGCTCATAGAGCCAGTAAAACAAAGTTAGCTCATATATCTGATAAAATCGAAGTTGGAGTGTATGCAAAGATACAAGGGACGTAATTGTTGGAATGAGACAACAAAGTACAAATCATTATTCATTAATTTTCATAAAATAACAAGTACTACCATTCAGTACAAAGGGCATATATCAGTATCATTATACATAATATAATATAAAGAAGTTGCGATAACAAGTTCAGAAAAAATGAAGCCTAAAAAACAAGGGTTTGGTAGAAAAAAACAATCCTTCCCAAAGGAAAAAGATTGTCATGACAGACTTGTATAATAACTTGCTGCCGTAACCAAAGCCCTAGAGAACACAAAAGGCCTCAAATAACTCTGAACTGTCAATAGTAACCAACATAAATACATAACATAAGCTGGAACTTCAACGTGCCCCTTGACTAAATCTGTGACCCGAATCATCGTGTACAGGACATAGTTCAAATACGCAAAAATGCGGGTAAACATAAACACCACTCTGGACAAACTTTGGTACAGACTGCTGCAAAGAAACGGGACCGAGAATATATGATGGCAAAACCGATACAGAGCAGAGCTAAAAACATCAGGTGCCAACACTAGAAACAAAGAAACCTAAATCCAGAACCCGGTAACTGTGTTCTCAGAGATAAACAGTCATTCAAAAAGTGGCACCTATCAAAAGGATGCCAAAAAAACTTCCAACAGATTACCTTCCAATTAAAAGGAAACCTGTAAAAACAAAGATTGAACAACTGTATGCTCCGGAAAAAGAGAACCGAGTACTGCGATGATGACCAAGACCCACCATAACCAATGGACCCAAAAACACTACCGCGAAAACAAAATCTGGTGCACTTGCTACCCAGATTTGCAGCATAGATCAAGACTACCTGCTTAGTAGAGGATGTCACACATCCACAGATGTTCCACAAGCTTGTCGACTGTGCGGCTGCTGATTGACTTGCAATTTTTAATATTTAATCCCTCGAGGGAATGACCCAATTTTTTCAAAGCGCTCAAGCTCTTGTTTGAAACCAATGAGCAACCTGCTAAACAAAGCACCTCTAGATTGAGCAGGATCCCACGAGCAAGGGCAGCAATCCCTGCATCGGAGATTGCGCACCTGGAAACATCAAGATCACTGAGCAATGGACAATTGCCTGCAATTGCAGTCAAGCTAGCATCACCGACATTTTTACAACAGTTGAGGTTCAGCACATTAAGAGTTGATCCATGCAACTTGACCATGGACAAAACTCCGGCATCTGTGAGATTAATGCAACCACTTAGATTAACATTAGACAAACTGGCCTTTGACCTCTCAAGCACCGAAAGAAATCCTGCATCTGTTATTCCCTTGAGTCCAATCAATTCAAGATGCTGAAGCAGAGGACAGAGCTTCCCAAGGACAGCAAGAGTAGAATTACCAACTCCAGGGCATTTATGGATTGATAGTGACAAAACTGATTTGCAAGGAGATACTGCTCGAAATTCCAGATTCAAATCTTTGATCCCATAGCAGCTTATCAGAGTAAGAGCCTTCAATTTTGCTCCACAGTTAAAAAGAACACCGAAAAGCCCAAATTGGGTAACCCTGTGACACTCTTCCAATTGTAGCCTCTCAATTGATGGAGCAGCCTTGGTGAATGATACCAACCCATTGTCCGACAGAAATGCACACCTGTGAAGCTGAAAGTTTTTCACATTCGGACAACCCTTTCCTATAGCTACAAGTCCAGTATCTGTTACTCCGGGGCAGAATTCAATTGTGAGCGACGTCAGTTTCTGCAGTCCTTGTCCACTACCCATAACCCAGAATCCCTTCTCGGTGACATTTAGGAGGGAGTTTAGGACAAGGTCAGTAACAGCAAAGCCATAATGTCCGATAGCTGCTAGTGAGAAATCAGAAACATCTAGTGAATCAAGTGTCAACTTTGTTAGACCAAAGGATGCTGAAGAAGATATCAAGCCCGCAATTCCCTGATCACCAACTCCGCGACAGTTTTTAATCGTTATAGACCTTAGATTGGGACACCACTTCCCAATAGCCTGTAGACCTTCATTACCAATATTAGAACACGAGTCTATCGATAACTCAATCAGATTCGGGCAGTTTTTTGCCACTGCAACTAAAGCCTTGTCAGAAATTGTGGGCAACTTGCAAAGATCAAGCTTTTCTAACTGGTGACAGCCTTTAGCAATCTCAATCAGGCCTTCGTCACTAATGGTAGCAACATCCCAAAGATTGAAAATCTTAAGAGAAGGGCAGCCATGAGCAACTGCCTTGAGACCTATGTTAGTCAACGGACGATCCGAATTGCTTCCATGAATTGAAAGCTTCCCTAATCCTCCTCGAGATGCTGTACCAACAGCAATGGCAGCTAATCTAACATCGGTTACCTTTTTTCCCTCCAAGTTTCGAGAAAGATACCCTTCATCGCCAAAGTCTTGATCGTCACCATCCTTGTTTCCATTTCCGGTACTTACGTTGCTGCAGATTTCATCCTTACAAATGTTGCTTAGAAGCATAAGCCAGCGCTTGGATACAGAAGCGCATAAACTCCTATCTTTTCCTGCAGGCAACCTTCTAAGGATCTCAAAGAGGCATTCATCCGGTAATGTTTCAATGGATGTCTCCGGCTTCTGCTCAATCCATTCTCCGCTGAAATCAAATGGAACGCTGATGCAAGATCTCTTCTGATTAGGCAAGTAAGCATATTCTTGAAGGCCAAGAGACAAGAAGAGACCTGCTTCCTTTGGATTAAGGTACATGGACCTCCCAGCACAAAAATCATCACTTCCTGAGAAACCAAACACACACACACACAAGGTCAAAAAAAGAAACATAAAAAAATTTACAAGTATAAAAATAATTAGAGAAACATAAAGATTCCACCAGTAAAAGATTTGAAAAAACAATATAAACTAAATATTTAATGAAATCCAACTCATCCTCTAAAGTCTAAAGGTAACAAATCAACTGTTAAGAAAATAATGATCTCATATGTAAACAAAATTACCTATCTCATATGTGAACAAGATCCATTTTCCACAAAAGACCAACAACTACTACCAACAAAATTCTCTTTTAGCACTAAAAACAAAACCTTCAACCATTTCCACACTAAATTAAATCACTATCTCATAAAAATAAAAAATCAGACCCTGAATCTATTCATATAACTCATCGGATCCACCAAGAAAGGAAATTCAATTTGCAAAACCATACGAGAAAATCAATATAGAAACACATGAAACTAAAATCAAAGACTTGAAACTCACATATAAAATAACAAACTTCAAATGAAACACCAAATTAACAGAATCAAAGACACAAAACATAAAAAAAAAAAACAACGAATCAGATAAAACATGAACCAGATCAAAAGCTTACCAGTAAAGCCAAAAACTTTAGACATGGGTACAAGTCCAAAAACCACCGAAAGTAAAATCTGAACCGTTCACGACAAAAGAACCCTCGAAAGAGAGTGAAAAAGAAGAAGAATAAGGTGAATATAAATAAGAACTCTAGAGAGCAAAAAAGCATGAGAGAAAAGGGAAAACGGAGAAGAGAAGAGAAACCCTATGAGATAGGGAAAAAAGAGAGAGAGAAGAAAATGAAGGATTGAGAATTTTGAAAGGGGTGGTTATAATAATATATTGTGGAAGAAAAAAGAGATTCGGGTATATGAATGTGACAGTACAGTGAATGGTTCAATGTATCTTCTTTCTTTTCAGTATTATTCTTCCACCAAATCAATACCAGAAACCAGACCCTGTTTTCTTTTTCTTTTTCTTTTTATTTTTGGTAACTTTTTTTTCTTTTTTCTTTTTGGTCAAAATTATTTTATTTTATTTTATTCATTGTTTGTTTGCAAACTGAGTTCATTTGGAGATTTTGTTTTTGATGCAGTGAACCTTCAACAAACTTAACTGTCAATGTTTTTAATGAGTTTCAGTATTTTTCACCCTTTACCACATCTGGTATTTTTTTTATATTTGAAGTTTGTTTATAGAAAGAAGAATTACCATATCTGGTTTTTAAGTTTGACTACTACATAAATGCATTGGATTTGTAACACTTTGTTTTCATTTTTTATTATCAAATTATTATTTACATATTTGGATAATTCATCTTATAAAATAGTTTCTTCGAATATTTTGAAGAAATTAGTAAAAGGGAAACTATTTAAGGTCTTTTTTATTTAATATGATTTGACTTTTAATTTAATTTAATAATTTTATAGAATTTAATTGAATATAAGTAATTCTAATATACTTATAAATTAAACAATATTAAAATATTTGAGAGACTATTTATGAGAAAGAGAAAAAATAATAATTCAATAATTAAAATATTAAAATACTAAATACATAAAATTATGGTCAAAATTTGTTGAAGTCATGTATCAAACAAACTTAATAGAATGATATCTTTAATAACCACTAGGAGTATAATTAATTTATTGAATCATGTTATATAATTAAGATTACACACAATTTTATTGGGCATCAAAATTTGCAATGATATCTTCATAACCACTGGGAGTATAATTCATTGAATCATGTTATATAATTATGATTATACACATTTTTATTCTACATAAGCAAATTCGACATGTACCAATATATTTAATCTTCAAATTAATTGTTAAATGATTTTTAAAAAAATTATTTTCTATCATCTATATAACTATTATTTATCAAATGTGTCTGCAAAATAAAATTTAATTCTTTATAATTTTTTATTATTCATAATAATGAATATTGAATATTTTTTACAATAAAACATAAATTTTTTGTATAATACTTATAAATAATGAAATGATGTTTTTTCTTATGAAACGGTTTTTTTTAAAATATAAAAGTAAACAAATAATTATTTGATTCATAAAAGTTATCGTTAATTTATTGATTTAGAGATCAAATATATTAGAATATTTCAATTTATAAATATATTGTAAAAGTCCTAAATAAATAAACACATTTATTAACTTACATCTAATTATTATGGTCATCTCATAAGGAATTAATGTAAGTTTTTTTTTTTTGGAATAATATCATTAAATATGGATAAATTAATTTACTTTTATGTATAATTGAGAGCAACAAATAGATATTCATTTTGTTCCTTTTTAATTCTCATTTTTTTACTTTTTTTCTACACCCCAATACAATCAATAAAATTTGTTACTTTTAATGTTATTGTTGTTGGTATTTCTTAGAATACCCTTAATTGTTTATTATACCATATTATATATTTTTCTCTACGATAAATAATTAAAGGTATTATTGATAAAACAATAATTAATGTGACAATTAAATAGGACCAATATTTTTTTGCAAATGTAATAATTAAAAGAAACACATAGAGTATATATTTTTTGCTTATTATTAAGAGTTTAATTTTCATACATCGACAATGTAAAAAGTTTTACACACTCAATCGACACATCGTGATCAATCATGTGAGTGACTTTAATACCTCACATGTTCTAAAGTAATTGAGTCATTTGTTCATTTCACACATATTAATAAAAATATAAAAATGAAAAAGAGAATATAACTTTTACCAAATTATATATGATAAGTATTTATGTATTATTAATATCATAAATATATAGTATAAAATATGAGAAATAATACAAGTAATATTAATTAAATAGTATATATATAAAAGATATATATTGGAAATTGAAATAATTATTTTTTTATTATTTTGTAAATATATCAATTATTTTATGAAGTAGTAATTATTGCAAAACTCAAATATTATTTATTATCTAAGAGTTACAATCGATTGAGAATGTAAAAACTATTAAATTATATAATTAAATTCAAATGGAGTATATGAGATTATATTTCAATCACTATAAATAATAATAGTTAAAGTAGGAGTTTAATTTTCATGTACCGACAATGTAAATTTTTTTACACATTCGACAAACCATGACCAATCATGTACGTGACTATAAAAGTAATTATAACAAAAATAAAATATTATTAATGATCTAAGAATTATAATTAGTTAATGGTATAAAAAATTTTGGATATATAAATTATATTCTTTAAAGTATGGTTACAAATAAGATTATCTTGTAGAGGGAATCTATGAAAGAGAAAGAAAAAAATAAATGTCATAAAATACGTCAATATAAATAATTTTATACTTTTACAAAATTTAATAGATATAGTTTATTAATTAGAATTTTAAAGTTAATCGTTTGTATTTTTTACAGTTTAATTATTATTATTATTATTATTATTATTATTATTATTATTATTATTATTATTAACTACTTCAATTCATTATTTGTTTGACAACTGGTTCAACAGGGATTTTTTTATGCAATGAACTTAATTTGATATGATTTGTGAATGCATCACATATGTAACAATTTGTTTTGAAATTTTATGAAATAATTTATTTTTACATTTGGGCAAATCACCTTAAAAATTGTATGGAAGTATGTGTTTTTGAAAGAAAAAAAAAGGTTAAATCTTTAGTCGTTAAGAATTTCAAATTTTTAATTTTTGTTTCTCTAAAAAAAATGACATTTTTTAGTTTATTTCAAATTATTGTGTAAGAACTTTTAATTTATGCTAGAACATCTACAAATATTTTTGAATGATTTTTTTTAGATATGTTTATAATATTATAAAAAAAATTATACAAAAAAATTTCTTAAAATTTGATTTATAGGTCCATATTTCCATTACTTTTATCTTAAATTTAGGATGTTCAAAAAATTAATATTTCATTCATCCTACCTAAGTCAAAACAATTTAAATTTTTTAGATGATCTTTTATAACAGAGTGAGGCAAAAATGGTAAATTTATTGAGCCCCAACGACTTTATTTTTTATTCGGACAACACCTTTCACCTTAAATCTTTATAATAAAAAAAAAGATAATTTTATAATCATAAGTTTAACAGTACATATTTATTTTTATTTTCTTAACTATAAAACATTTTCTTATATTTTAAATATTATTGACTAAAAAAATATTTTAAATATCATAAAATATGCCAAGATAAATTACGTATCAATTAATTTTGTATATTTACAATATATATATATATGATTTTATTATATAATTTTTTACTAAAAAAGAATGATATTTATTTATTAAAATTGATATAATGTATTGATAACAATACAAATACAAAGTTAATTTTTGTATTTACATAAAGTAATTAGAAGTGTTATTATTTTTTGTTATTCACTTTAATGCATTGTCTGTTTGAAAGATTGAGTATAAAACAAATATTTTTTTAATGCAATGAACCGTGCATAAATAAAATATTTCGTTTTTTGAAAAAGTACTGGATTACTCTGGGAAATATTTTCCGTCAAATGCACTACATCTGCATTTGCGTGGTTTGTTTTGATTTTTTATGTAGCAATCTTTATACTTAGTAAAATCAACTTAACATATGTCCATGTTTTCGAAAGAAAAATAATTATTTGGAAGAAAATATGAATATGAAAAACATAAAGAAAAAAATTTAAACAAAAAAAATTAATAATTATAATATTATTAATAAATGTTTCAATATTAATAAGATGAATTGGTTTTTTTAAAAGGGATTCGGAAATTTTGCTTGATAATAATTATTTATTTTTATTTAAGTTGAAAATTTTTTAAAATAGATAAATTCTACGCAGATGATTAAAATATTGAATATTAAGATTCATTAATCAAATTATATATACCAATTGACAATCATAATTAATTTCCTTTTTGAAAATAATTAAATGGTGTGTAAATTTACCTCCTCAATAATTAAACGTATCATTAAGATAAAGAAATATAGGTGATTTTTTATTGATAAAAAACAAATTTATATATTAAAATTATGAATGGATGCTATTTTATTTACATTATATAATTTCAACTAATGAAAATTAAAAAATGTTAATATAAAAAAGTTAATAATTTTAAACTATTAAGATGATAATGATTTAAAAGTACATATTTGATGTAAAAATCAAATAAAGCAGTATTTTTGTCATTCCATAATGAACTTTCTTATTTGTCCATACAAAAATTCATAATGCAACATGCATCATATAGATAAATAGATTAAGGAGGACCATAGATTATTTGTAGGGTTGTCAAACCATTTATTCCTGCAGATAATATTGTGAAGTCCCACTCTCCAGTATTACTACATCTCATCCATTCAATGTTAATTTTGGAATTGACCCAAAGGCCAGTTTCGAAAAAAAATAGAGATCTTTAACACATGGGAAAATTTTAAAATCGAGAGAAAAAACTATTGTCAATTGATAGTAAGAGAATAACATTATGTAAAGTTTTTTGTAATATATTTTGATTTTTCTCAAATTCTCTCTTACCATGAGTACACTCACATTATCTAAAATTAATATTTATATTACATCTCACAATATTATAAAATAAAAGTATAAAAGAAAAGACTAAACTTAGATACAAATTTAAAATATTTTTAATTGGTGCATTTTGTTAAACGAACTAGAATTCATATATATAACATTAACTTTTCCTTTACAAAATTAAGTAATGTAAGAATTGTTTTTAGATTCTAAGCAATAAGCCACTCTTTTTTTTTCTTCAATCCATTGCAAAATTTTACTATGTACTAAAAAGACAACATTTTTTCACATACATCCAAACAAATCACACCACTTTTATTATCTTAATTTTTAAAATATTTTTGCAAGTATCTATACATTAAGATATAATTAGATGCGCTTATAAACGAATTTTACATTTATACAAATATTTTATAGAAAGAAACAACACTAAACATGTCTTTACTAATTTGTTTTTAGTAATAATATTGAAAATGGATATATCATGTGACATAAGAGTCTATTTAAATTCACCTTTTATTAAAAATTGTTTACAATAAAATAAAAGAAGATTTTTTTTTTTATCTTAGAAGAGATGATAAATTCTATCCTAATTAATTTACTAAGATCTCAAGTTCGAAAAAGTAAAACCTAACAATATTGATTGAACTAAGAATTGAAGACAAAAAAAAGAAGAAAAAATTTAGCATTAGAAACGTGAACACTTGAGAAAATATGAGAGAAAAATAATGGTCCCATTACAAATTAGCAAAATTATAAATGTAGGAGTTGAATTTGATACCTAAATGATAAATATTGCAAATTCCATTTCTCCCACTACCATTGATATTCACTTTTTATTAAACAGTTAACATTATTCATTTTTTTCCACAAGACATGATTTATTATCTGGGAAAAAAACAACCCATTATCAACAAACTGAAAATTTGCACCGAAACATGCACATGAATTTTCATTTTTGCACTCATCAAAACAGTAGTTGGTGAGTGAAATAAATGATGCACTAAGAGGAAAATGTGATTTCAATTAGTTTCTTGAAAATCTATCAAAAACAAAATAAGTTAGAAAATAATTAAGTCTAACTAATGCAACATTATCACAATTGTATAGAGTATGGTGATTCAGTAAATTGTGTCTCTTTCTTAACCATCCAATTACTTTTTTCTTCTCCCTTGAGAAAAGATAATGAGCGTTTTGGTCCAATTTGGAGGCTACAGGGCCAAAAAGATTTGACCGTGTTGTTTTGGTTGTAGTTCTACTCTCTCTTTTTGACTTACTCGATTGTGCTGCCCCCTGTGAACCAACCAACATCATCAGTCACCAAAAACATCCTTTGACACAACACAACAACGTGTTGCCCCATTCCATCTCAACGTCATCCGATATTAACAAATACTTTTTCTTGTCAAAAATAATAATTAACACCGTATACAAATAAAGGATCATAAGAATCGTACTGTGAGACAAAAATGGAAACAACATAAATATTTATAATTAAATCATTCTGTCTTTTTATATGTTCCATCGGTAAGGCGAGAATCACGATATTATCAATTGTTTTATTTTTTATTTATTTAGTCAATATAAGGCCATGAAAAATTGAACTTATGTGAAGCCTTTTTTCTTTTGGTAAAATACATTTTTTCACCTCCAAAAACAGAACAACTTTATGAAATTCCTTCACTCAATGGCACAATTTGAGATTATTCTTATAGCAGCACTTGATGGAAAGCACCAAATATCGGTCTAAGATCATAAATACAAGTGTCTTTATAGTGATTGTAAGCAAAAGTATCCTAGTGATAACATAACATCTCTTGGTTCAGTTAATGATAAAACAAACTTAATAGAAAATCAGGAAGCATCACACATTTAATGTAATAATCTTACAACATGTAGAAACACCCCACAAAGATAAAACAAAAATAACAAGAATTACCCCATTTACAAGTTACAACTACCCATTAAACATTAGGAGGATGAATACCAAACCACACCTTCCCTCTCCTGCAAAATCTAGAGGGGGTATAAAAACCTGTTTTTTCATCTCAATCATACATGCCCTCTAGTTCCCATATATCAACAAGAAAATCAACCATTTCCTGTTGCGAACAATATTACCGTCAGTTACAGTTAGGGAGCATGTATACCAGAATATGAGTAGATGAAAAGACAAGTTAGAATGAAAGAACTTACTCCAAGAGGAATGTGCTGAGGAAAAGGCTTGCTGGTCCCGAGTAGGCTCTCGTAGGTGGCATTCCAACTGGGGAACATAGTAAATTCTAAATCATGCAATACTATACAAATGATCAAATTGAAGAATCATGCAATACTATACTTGCCTTTTTAATGTTCATTTTAAATAGGCTTCACGCAAAAGCTTATATTTATTTACCTTATTTTGGGTTCTCCAGCTTGTGCCTGACACTCGGACCTTCTATTTCCAACCCATTGTTGCCTTGTTTGGTTCCAGAGAAGAAGACCTGCATACAACAAACTTTTATGTCGTTAATACACACACATTTGATTAAGATGCAAGAAAATGTAAAAAATAAAACAAGGAATATCCTATAAAATTGAAAGAAGAAAATACACAGATAAAAGAAAACCCTAGAAAACTTCAAGTTTCATAAGCAGAAATCATTTTCCGTCAAGATAAAAGAAACTAAATTCAAAAAGAAAGTATACAAAGAGAGAGGTAATAAACTAAGATATTGAGACATGTCATAACATGATAGATAACAGCAAACTTGCCATGATTAACAAATTCTGGAGGATCAATCTGAATGCCTTCACTACTTTGAGGATCAGAAGGCGGATGATTTGACATGGCAATCGACGAGACGCTCCTCTGAGACTGATTTGCACCATGATCCAATTCAATAGCACTGCTGCTCCAAAAATCTTCCGATCTGTAGTCTTTGTTCATATTTTGGGCTTGAGTGCTTAGTCCCTTAGATGCATCAGCCTTACCCATTGAAATAATTACAAGAGGTTTTGACAAACATCCAAGACAACCTCTGCTCTGTTACAAAGCAGGTTTAACCACAAACATGATTAACACAACCATTAACTATAATTGGTCTACCAGCATGGACTAAAAGAAGATGACATTGATGACAAAAACTTGAAGTTACCATAAGAATTCCTATTGGTAAAAGCGGGTTTGTACTTTGAATTGACGATAAATATTACAGAGATACGTAAAATTTGTATTTGTTCTCTGCCGGGGATAATTCCCTTGGCCAAAACACAGAAATTTAACAGCCTACTTTGTAGGTGTGTTCCCCTGTTGAATATTTCAGTATGATATGTTTGTTGGAGATTTCTCAGACCAATTAACACACTGAAAAATAAGAAATTCCTCTTACAACTACTGCGTCTTTCTCTTTATATATTTTGTTCTTAATCCTCTAGTTCCCAGGGGAAAGGAGCTTTGGTAATCCAGAGTTCGTCTGGGAGGTAAGTAAAGTTTACCAAGGATTTATTCTAGCCAGAGTTCAAACTCGGGCACGAAACTCATTAACCACTTGAATCCAACCATTTGGTTCCTATGTCTTTCTCTTTTGCACAATAAAAGAATTGGTCTATGTTCTGAATTTAGTTTTTCTATTAAAAACTACAGTCAATGGCTACAAATGTTCAACCAGCATAGTAAGTTATCAGTCCCAGTTGAAACTTCCAGCCAGGTATTCATAAACGACTTGTTTGATTAAAGTTTAAACCAGTAATCTCATTTTATAACTTTGTTAATAATTATAATTTATTAACCATGTAAGAGGCACAAATTACAACCCCAGGTTCACAATTGAAAACCTTGAGAGATGCTCAAAAACAGTTCCTTTGATTTCTATTTTTTCAATCGAAATCCACAATACTTAATAGAAAAATACGTCTAACAGAATGAAAAGACATCTACAAATAATAAATTTCCTGAAATTAAATTAATTACACAAAAAATCCCCTTGGAAATTGATTTGGCTTTAACTTCTCCAAGGCAAATAGCACAAGAATAACAAACAATAGAACTCCATTAGGTTACCCTTCTCAGCAGATCTTATTCTTGCAAAAAAAAGCAAGCAAAGATTCTAAAATATTATTGTTTTAAAATAAATAAAAAACTTAAAACTACAAAGAAAATACCTTAACTTCCCTAGAAAGATATCAAATCCAATTCATAATTTCCTAAAATTTACAGAACTACAAAATCAACAACACTTCATCACCTTAAACAAAGCAACAAGTTCTATGCGTTCCTTTGAGATCAGTGACACCAATTTCTCAGTTAATTATAAAAAAATATATATAATTACTGATATAAAAAGAAAAAAAAAAACAATCTTTCAAATAATTTTGATTTAATTTTGCAACCAAGAAAAATAAAATCAAGAAATAGAACAAAAAAATTAATTACTCACCCCATGCAAGCGAGAATCTGACAGAGCCAAGGTGGAACATATCTACAGATATGCATTTACAAAACTCAAAAAACGAGATCTGTCACCTGAAAATTTTATATACAAGAAGAAAATAATTCAATCCCCTGCATCTGCATGCACAATTTTATGATATTATTACTTTTTTATAAATGAAGAAACTCTCAGAATTTAATAAAGATGATAAAAAGACAAATTTAAGCAGAATCAAATCAACTAGTTCAGTAAATAAATGTACCCAAAAAAAAAAAATGAAAAAAAGTGAACCTGAAAGATGACATGATTGGAAAAATTCAATTCCAGTGTTGTTCGTTTGGCGAAATGTTGAAAAGGTTTGGGCTTTGATTGTAATTTGTTGTTGCAGTCAATAGGGTTTGTGCCTTGTTTTGATGTTTGGATAAGATCGATGGAATTTTGTGTCGATTGCGTTTTACTTTCAGTTTCTTGTCATTTTCATGAGACACTCTTTGAGTTGAGTCACCGATTATAATATTATTTAGGATTTAATATGCGTTTAGTTGCTAAATTTTTTCATAATTTTATATTTACTTTCAATAATTTTTTAGCTTTTAATTTTCACAATATTTTATGTCCATTTTTACTGTTAAATCAACTTATACATATTTTTTAAAATTTTGAATAATTTTTTTTTAAATATTTAAAATATATTTAAATTTTTTGGGTTAGTATTTATTTATTCAATAACATAAATGTATTTAGTTCTTCCTAAAATTTCCAAAAAATACATTCTTTTGTTTCTATAAAATATAAGTAATGTTATTGAAATACAAAATTTGAAACAAATATAATATTTTGACATTTTATGAAAAAATAAAACATGACACCAGTATATTTTATACGACTGTATCACATTAAATATTGGTAAAGTATCCATAAAAAAAGAAATAAGAGAACTATTTCTTTTTAAAATAGAAAGAAGAGACTAAGAATGCCATTCAATTTATTTTCTCAATTTCAATTTAAATTAGATAAAATTTAGTTTTTTAAGTTAATTAAATTTCTTCAAGTAAAAAAAAGTTGATTAGATTTCTTTATTAAGAAAATCTACTTGTCATTTAATTTTTTGAACTTTAACTTTATGTTCAAATTTTTGTACTAGTAGGATTTATGATAAATTAGGAAAAACAATATGGAAAAACTTGAACTTCTATGAGACAAAGACATGAAACATTGGTAATTATTGATGTAAATGCAAATTCAATTTATCTCCACTCTCCCCCCAATAAGTAATTACATGTATAAACTTTATAATGATTTTGTGTCATGGTATGTTGTGGTGGTTACTTAAATTAATAAGTTACTAGCTAGGTAGTGAGAATTGGAGGAAGGTATTCAGTTTTGGAACCAAGAATCCTAGCCTTAGTATCAGGAAAATATATAAAGCCTGGAAGGGTTGTTATGTCTCCATTGTTAGCTACTTGTATTGGATATCTCATTAAATGTTGAAATGGTATATATTCATCAAATGTATCATTTGAGTATATGTCCCAATTGGTGTCAGCAAGACGGTTCACTAGATTGATGCACTTTAAACTTTCTGGATTATCAAAGAAGCTTGTATCACCAAGATCACCAAGGTGCTCATACCATAGTGCACGTCTAAATCCATATATTTGTCCTTTTGGTGACTTATTGTATGATGATATATGCTGTGGTTGGAATGCACCTATTGCAATTTCAGTGTCCCTAGCACCATCCATTGATCTTTGGTTTATGTTGGCTGAACCAATTATTATGTATTCATCATCAACTGAATCAAGCATAACAAAAAAATCACAAGGACTTGTTAGTTTTTTACCAAATAGAGAAGAAAATAAAACAATATAATATTTGTTTGGTTTTGTGGTGACAAAAATTGATTTTGAATTAATTAATTTTGTAAAACTATTTTGGATTAAAATGAGCTGAATGTAAAGTAATTTATATTTGGATACAATTATGTAAAAGTGAGTTGAATAATAAATATCGGACTAAAAATTAATTATAGAGCTAAAAGCTATAAATTCTAACATATGATCAATTTTGGAAACAAAATTAATTCTACTCGAGAACAATCAAACGTATCAAAAACAATTATACATATGTAATCAAGCATACATATGATCAAACAGAAATATTGAAGTGTGTCACACAATGTAACTATAAGATTAAGTGATATGTTGGATTGCTTACCTATCATCATTTTGGCATGAACATATATCATGAATCTCCTTGATTTTTGTGCTCTACTATAATCTGTATCAGGTTCTGGTGCTTCTGTAGGAGTATATTCATTATCTTTCTTACGCTCTCTATTTCCAAGGCAAAAAAATGTCAAGTAATCTCTTGGGTTGGCTCTGATCCCTTTTCTTCTAAGGGCTTCAGCTATATCAGAATACATCATCTCCATAGTCCTTCTTTGCCAATCCAAGATTGCTTGAACTGAAGCACTTTCAGGTATACCTTCTGGCCACATTGGAATCACAATGTACACAGAAAATCTCTCACCTGCTTCAATTTTGCTAACAATCTTCAATGACAGTTCCTTTGGTATAAGATGCAAAGCACCAATGTCTTCAACTTTGATATTATTTGCTTGCCAACCATATGAACTGCCTAGGAAGTACTGATTTTCAATGTAGATGAAGTTTTTCGCTCGACGAATAGCGTTTATATAACCATCTTGAATACTTCTATCAATGATGTTATCTTTTCCACTAACAAGACCTTTTTCAGCAGCTTCTCTTGGATCTTGAGGGAAGCCAAAAGCAGCACCACCATCAATGGACCTAAACAACTGAACATTCCATGAGCTGTTTCCATTTGTTGCTTCGACATTCGATACGCGAACAAGATCATATTCTTCAATCATATTTGAAGGAAGTGGAAATTGCTTCCCAACTTGTTTCTCCCACCTTTGCTCAAAATTGCACAAAACATCCCATGCAATAAGCCCTTCTAGCTTACAATGAATATCATGCCATGGTTCTCTAGGACCACCCTTTTTAATAGAAGCATTTGGGAAGTTTGGTTGATGAAAATCATCATGATGGATTGTATCCAATGTTGAAAACAAAGGATGTTCCATTGTATCATATCTTCCATCACAAAGATCAATCCCACCAACAAAACTTGTGATAGTTCTTTTCTTCGTTTGTACAGAACCAACAATTTTACTGTCAACAATTATAGTCTTTTGATGATGAGTGAACATTGTTGAAATTTCAAAACCTTGAACTATGCTTCTTCCAACACCGGGATTACGTGGACACAAAACACAATGCACATTTGTGTTTTTAAAGTACTCACCAGTTTCTTGATCATGAGTTGCCATCAAGCCATCTTTCTTTAAATCAGGAACTGACGTTCTATCATCCCAAACAAGCATAAGAACATTAACACCTTCATTAGCTTTTGCCTTAAGCAATTCTCCAAGTGTTGCACTAGTTTTTGTTGACTTGTTTGGGTCCCTTATTAAGGTTATTTCAGTGTCAACAGACCAACCAGTTATGCAAATAAAATGCTTAGCATCCATAATAGCATTGTAAATATCTTCCCAACATTTTCTAGGCACATAATGTTCTGCTCCATCCAATTGAATATATGGAACAGAACCATCTAGAACATGTGCATCTTGGTATAGAGTAACTTGACAATTAGTATTTTGTTTGAAGAAAGTGCGAGGTACTCCTTGAAACCCTGAACTCTTTATACCTTGAGACCAATTTGGATCATTTTTGACACTTAAGAATTGCATTTGAACATGGATTTTAGAACCACCTTGTATTGGACGATGATACTCATCTAGTATTTGAACCCATGTGTTCAATGAGTTGGCGTTTATAACTTGTTCAACAGGAACATAAGCTCTTCCAATTAGAGTTGCTCCAATTGGGTTATCTTGTTTGACAGTGAACACAATATTGGAGACTGAATGAGCAGAGTAAATGTGAAATTTCTCATTCCATTTTGGGTTGAAAGGTTGACCACTTAACATTCTAGTTCTTCCAACCCTTGCTTTGTCTAAATCAACTGTTGCATAGAGACCCTTCCCTACCAGCTGTGAAACCTTTTTTTTACATGTTAGGTGTTAGAATTATAAAGGGAACTTCATGTGATTAGACAAAATCAAGTATATACATGTTGCTTACATAATCCCATTACATTTTACATAGTAAAAAAGTGTTAAAACAACAACATTGGTTCAAAAGAATAAAGATACAAAAATACAAAAGAAAACAACATGATTTTTTAAGATGAAGTCCGGTGAATTGTTCTTACGTTTTTTACGTTTTTATTATGATTTAAGATTAGAGTTATAATTTACAAATTGTATTTAAATACTACTGTTTAGATTAGAACTATACTACTTGAGCTACTTGTCGATATATTATTAACTATGAATCATACTCACCAAAAGTTTTCTATATAAAATAATTAAAATGTCAAATAGGATGACACAAGAGAGAGATATGTGAAGATGTAAGATACCTCGGGTTGGGATTGGCATTGACACAACAAAAAACTCTTGAGTTGGGATACAATTTTCTTCCCCACACTTGTACATGTTCCCTTGTTTACAAAATATATGAAAGAAGAAATTAATGAACAAATACACATAATAAGAGTTTAGATAACCATTCTTTTCTCTTTCTCTAGAGACTAGTCTATAGTATAATGCAATTTAGACTTCACATATATAAAAATATAAGTTCACATGATTGACAAATTCTTTAGAAAAAAGGAATAATTTTTAATAAATATCATGCGAATTTTCTGGTTGGTTAAACAATTTAACTAAACCTTTATAACCTAAATATTTAGAGAGCTACTCTTAACATTTTATGTTTTGAGAAAATCGTAGTTATGTCTGAAAATACACATTTGGAGAGAGCTACCTAGAAGGTGAAAAAAGTTTTTGTATAAATTATTTTTATATAAAAAAATAAAATAAAATCTAAATATTTTAATAGAAGTTATAACATATTTTATTATTAAGTATTAGCTCAACTGACAAGATATCGATATTATTATGTCTTGAATTTGAAGCTAAAACCTTGTAATTATGTATAAGTTTTTCGCAGTAATTATATTATTTCATCTATAAAAATAAAATAAAAACTATAGCATATTTTCGCAAGTTATAATACGATTTATATAAAAGTCATAAGATATTTTCATGAATTTTCCAAAAAGTATTACTAGTGTTTAAGTCCATAAATAACTTAAAATAATTCAATCAAAACAGCAAAATATATATATATATATATATATATATATATGTGTGCGCGCGCGCGCGCGCTTAAAGTAAAATTGGAAAGATTAAGAAAGAGGCAGAGTGTTGCTTGCAATTAAAGGCACACACACCTTGTTGCAGAGATCAAAATTGGCGCATCCAGTAAGAGGAGTTTGTAGTGTATCGACCTCATATATAGTCACATCGAGCCTCCCGTGCAGTAAGTGCAACATCACGTTATATATACCCTTGCTGTAGAATGAAAACAAGTGTCAATTCATACATATGCATTATGCAATGTCTGTAGCATACTTTATGGTAGTAAGAGTACTTACATGGAAATGGAAATTAAAATGTTCCTTGTGATGAAGGGCTTTGTTTGATTTGAATAGGCACATTTATTTATAGATGTGCAAGGAGAGAGGAGAGAATCTGATCCATATAAATTTTGTGTTAAACTCTCATGTGAAGCAAGAGATATGTTTATAAGACATTATAAGTTCTAAGGGAGATTCCATGAATCAGTTCCCAACTTAACTTTCAAGGAAGAGCTATTCTGCTACAAACAACCAAGTTACCATTTCAATCCCAGCCTATGACTACTGGGGTTGACTCACTACAATTAGAAACTACATTTAAGCTCAAATAGGATGGCACATCTCTATCCTATAAACATGTCAATTATGAACTTCATATATACACTTATTCAATAATTTAATCAGACTTATTATCAATTGATTAGTAAGTCCCTCTATATAATTTGAAACTCATTTTAAGTCCCTATAGTATATATAGATTATATTATATCCTTTTATCTAAGAAAATGTTTTGTTTGTGAGTTAAATTTTGGAGGAAAATACTATAGAGAGATAAGTCTATATTTTGATATATATTTGTTTTAAAAAAAATTTAAAAAATAAAATAACAAATGAACATATAATATCATGTTTCTTTTTTTTTTTTTAAAACATCAAATATATATAAAAGTATGGACATAACCGCTCAAAATCATCTCCTCCAAAACCCTAAAAACCAAGTCACATGCCCTTAAATTTTTGTACCGAACTCTAATCACTAGCACTCCTCAATAAAAAAAAATATATATATCACTAATGCCCCTGTTCAATGCTGGTAGCATACCAACAACACACGACCTATATTATTTTATTTTTTTTAAGAGTATTATAACACCCCAAAACTATTAAGAGAGAAAAGTCTACTCTCCACTATTTTGATGTTATTTAAAGTTTTTGGTATTATTTATAATTTAAATAATTTTTATTTTATTTTTTTTAATATTTTTTAGATTAAAATACGACTTTTAAAATATTTAAGATAGTTAGAGTTTTGAATACTTAAATCATGTTGCCATGGCGTCTCAATATGCCAATTTGTTTAATCCCTATTGTTAGTTTACCATCTGTTAGCAATAGGGGTGTGGCAGGTTGGGTTGAGTCTGTTTTGACAAATTCGATATTCGATCAATTATTTTTAGGTTGAATTAAGTTCTAAATCCGTATTTTTTCATTTAACCCGAATCGAACCGACCCGATCAAGAACGAGTTGGGTTGGTGGATTATATATAAATTTTTTTATTTTACGAAAAAATATATTGAATGAAAATATATTTAATATTTAAATATCTCAAAAACTATAAAATTTCAATCACATCATTCAATTCTTTAAAAAAGCCAACAATCTTCAAATACATAAATAAATTCAACAACAGTAAATCAATAAAATATGAAAATTCATCAATTCTAAGCAATGTCAAATCCAAACTCTTAACAGTTAAGTGCTTTGACTTAAAGTTGACATTGCTTAGAATTGATAAATTTTTATATTTTTAGGGGTGTACGTGAGTTGAGTTGAACGAGTTTTAACAAAATCCAATACTCAACCCGATTGATTATCTTTGAGTTGAATTAAGTTTTAAACCTATATTTTTTTCATTTAACCCGAATTGAACCGATCAAGAATAGATTGAGTTAGGTGAGTGAGTTGACGGGTCAACCGACGGCCATATACCCTCCAAATTAGCAATCTAATTAAGTGTACGTGGCTAAGAGCAAAAGGAGCTAACGTTACAAAGCTGTTAGGAAAAAAAATAAAGTACTAATATAAAACAATAAAATATTTCAACAAAAAAATATTAAAACTTTAATGAGTTTTCAAATAGGATTTGTACTTTTAATGAGTTTTAATTGTAGATATCAAAATAATTTAGTGGTACTGCTATAATATATATATTATTGTTAAAAGTGAATAGTTTTTATTTCACACTCTAAGATGTGTTTTACACCCCCTTTTGTTTTGGTGAGCCTTCCAATTCATTATAGTTATTTTATATAGGTCCGGAATATTAATATATTATTTGTTTTCTCTTCACTTGGTAGCATTCACGTCATTTTAGTCCATCTTTACGCGGTCATGACTCATGAATAGGGTCGTTCGTAGGTATGGATAGATCCGCAAATGTGTTCATCTAATTCAATTCAACTCGTGTTTTTATTCAACTCATTTAAGTTCAGATTTAACCCGAACCAATTAATTGAAACTCAATTATGTTCGGTTCGAGTATTGGATTTAACTTTTTGAACCCGCAAACCCAACTCATTGATGTGACATATATATTTTTATTTATTTTTTTATTATTGATGTATAGTTAAAACTTAGTTGTTGGGCTATGATTGAAAATTTGTTGCTAATTTAATTAATTTACTATGATTGAAAATTTGTTGCTAATTTAATTAATTTAAGTGTTTTGTTGTGTTTGTAGATGTATTTTAAATATTAAATGATATGTTGCAATATAATTTTATTATTTTTAGATGTTTAAGTATTTAAATTTAATTACATTTTTTTAAAATAATTTTTTTTTATTACCCGTAAACCCAACTTGCTGATAATCGAGTTGGTTTGATTCGAGTTTAATTGAAAAATTATGGGTTGAAGGGTTTACTCAACCCAAATAAAATTAATCAATTTAAATATTTGATTAGTCAAAAAACGACTCAACTCAACTCAGGTAGACCACGAATCAACATGATCTAACATCTATAACATCTATAGGTATACGTTTCTGTCAACCAAAAAACATATATAGGTATACGTCGGCATTTAATTGATGTATAATCATTTTTTTGTAAATAATGCTATTATATATTTATACCTTACGTAAAGATAACGTGGTCCATAGTTTAATTTATTTTTTGGTATTTTCCTAAAGGAAAAATAATTGTGGACACCCATTCAAAGTCCAATCCACTCAATATACACTTTGAGAGATATATATGATTTGCATGGTGTGATAGAGAAAAATCGAATGTTAGAATGAAATTTAAGAAATTTGAACAGTACTTGTATGATAGTTGTTTCTTAAGAGGGTCTCGTGAGGAAAATGATATTAACTTTTCATTAATACACAACTCCTCTTTATTACACCACATCATCAACGTTGAAGTTTGTTTATTTTGGTTATCTTGTGAATGAATACACATAACATGTTTATGATAATTAAATACCCTCTCCAGCACTTAAGTATCTAAGAATTTGAATTCGATGTAGTTGCCTCTAGTGCAGTCAGTACATTTAAACTATTCAATCAAGATTAAACGGTTTATATTACAAGAATAAATTTTAATTTAAATTTAAAATTTGAACCATCCGACCTAGACTAAATGGTACACATATAGTCATAGGTTGTTGACTACCGCCAATCTGAATATGTGGTTTAGGTGGTAAGTATTGGAGGAATCAAATCAGATTTTGAACCAAGAATCAAAGCCATGGTATCAGGAAAAAATTGCATCCCTGGAAGTGATGTTACAGTTCCATCTTGACCCACATGTACAGGATATCTCAAAAGATGAGCTGTTAAACTTTGATGTAATGTATCCTTAGAGTATAATTCCCAATTCCTTTCAGCAATACGATTCACAAGTTTGACACATTCAACACTTTCAGGCTCATCAAATGCATTACTATTATCACCAATATGTTCATACCATAATGCTCTTCTGAACCCATAAATTTGACCTTGTGGTCTTTGTGGGCCACTTGATGTTAGATGATGTGGTTGGAAAGCTCCCATTGCAATCTCTGTGTCTCTTCCACCATCCATTGATCTTTGGTTGATGTTTGCTGAACCAATCATTATGTACTCATCATCCACTAAATCATAAAAAATAAAGCAACCAACCAATCAATGTTAGTCTATATAACTCTTATGTCCAACTATGTTTTAAAAGATTAATCGACAAAGTTACCTATCATAATCTTTGAATGAACATAGATCATGAACCTCCTAGACTTTTGTGCTCTATGATAGTCACTATTAGCCTCTGGTTCCTCTGTAGGAACATACTCTCCATCTTTCTTACTCTCCCTTTTGCCAAGACAGTAAAAAGTCAAATAATCACGAGGGTGTGCTTCAATGTTCTTATTTTTTATTGCATCAGCAATGTCACAATACATCATCTCCATAGTCCTTCTTTGCCAATCTAATATTGCTTGAACTGAAGCACTTTCTGGTATACCTTCTGGCCACATTGGTATCACCACATACACTACAAACCTCTCTCCTGCTTCTATTTTGCTAACAATCTTCAATGAAAGTTCCTTTGGTATTAGATGCAAAGCACCAATATCTTCAACTTTAATATCATTTCCATGCCAACCATATGAACTTCCTATTCACAAACAATATCCAGCAATTAATTAATACTTAATAAAAGCCATAATTGATTAATTAAATAATTAATTTAACACTACCTATAAAATACTGATTTTCAATGTAGATGAAGTTTTTAGCTCGCCGAATAGCGTTTATATAACCATCTTGAATACTTCTATCAATGATATTATCTTTTCCACTAACAAGGCCTAATTCAAAAACTTCATTTGGTGATTGAGGGAAATTAACAACAGCACCACCATCAATAGACCTAAACAATTGAACACTCCAAGTATCGCTGTCTTCTTTCGATATCATCGAATCAGAAGGATGGATTAGAATTTGATCAAGCATTTCAAGTGAGAATAAAAATTGCTTCCCAACTTGCTTTTCCCACCTTTGTTCAAAATTATACAAAACATCCCATGCAATAGGTCCTTCTAGCTTACAATGAATATCATGCCATGGTTCTCTAGGACCACCTTTTTTAATACTAGCATTAAAGAAATTTGGTTGATGAAAATCATCATGATGAATTGTATTCAATGTTGAAAACAAAGGATGTTCCATTGTATCATATCTTCCATCACATAAATCAATTCCACCTAAGAAACTTATAACATTTCTCTTTTGTGATTTCTCAACATGTCCATCAACAACAATAGTCTTTTGATGATGAGTGAACATACTTGAAATTTCAAAACCTTGAACTATACTTCTTCCATTATCAGGATTCCTTGGACACAAAACACAATGAACCTTTGTGTTTCTAAAGTAAGAAGCAGTTTCTTGATCATGTGTTGCCATCAAACCATCTTCCTTAAAAACAGGATTAGAGGTTCTGTCATCCCAAACAAGCATAAGAACATTAACACCTTCGTTAGCTTTTGTCTTAAGTAATTCTCCAAGTGTTAGATTTTTTTCTGTTGACATCTTTTGATCCCTTATTAAGTGTATTTGAGTGTGAACAGACCAACCAGTTATGTAAATAAAATGTTTAGCATTCATAATTGAATTATAAATATCTTCCCAACATCTTCCAGGAACATAGTATTTAGTTCCTGATATTGGAATCCATGGACGATTACTATGAGGAACATGAGCATCTTGGTATAAAGTAACACTACAACCTTGTCTTTGATCAAAAAATGTACGAGGAACACCAAAAAATGGCATGTTTATTCCCTTAGACCATACTATTTTTGTGTCTTCAATGACACTAAAGAATTGCATGGTGACACGAATTTTGGAACCACCTGGTAAAGGACGATGATCTTCTTCATCTAATATTTCGACCCATCTATTAATTATTGGCCCTTTGAGAAGTTTCTGAGAAGGGATGTAAGCTCTTCCAATTAGAGTTGCTCCAATTGGGTTATCATCTTTGATTGTGAATATAATGTTTGATATGTAATGAGCACAATAGATTTCAAAAGTTTCATTCCATTTGGGGTTTGTAGGTTGGTTTCCTATCATTCTTGTTCGTCCAACTCTTGCTTTGTCTAAATCGACTGTTGCATAGAGTCTTGTCCCGACAATCTTCATTATAAGCGAATTTTCGTGTTAAAGATTTTTCTTGTATTAAAATAATGAACAAGAAACTTGTTTACCAAAGTGGATTCATTGACACCACATGTCAAATTTTATTGACATATGAGATTTGGTGTAAAAATAAAATTTGACATCTGATCTCAAAGAATTCTGACTCTTACAAGAATGGTTACGATATATATATATACCTCGGGCCGGCACAATAGACAACCTTTGACTTGTGCTAGAAATCTCTTCCCCTTCTGTGTTGTGCCCTTTGTTCCAAAATATTGGACAACAAAAATTAATTAGTAACTATGTTAATTTCAATCTTCAACAGCTAAGAACTTGGATGCTAAGAACAGAGGGTTTTATTCTATATATCTTCCAAAACAAATGTGAAATAAGTTTTATTTTTGTTCTTTTAGAAAGTGGAATTAGATTAAAAAGAAGGATTTAATTTATAAACATATTAATATTTGATTTATATGATAATTATTTTTAAAGTAATCTTGATGAATGTTCGTTACATGCAAATTAAATTTAACTCAATAAAGAATCTGCAGCAATAGTTTTTTATATAAAAAATTGATTTTATTTATTTAATATACATTTCCATAAAAAAGGTAATGTGAAAATGTAGAATACTAAGGATAAAAAGAACATCATTAAGAATTCAATTGTTTTTATCCTTTAAAAATAAAAGAATTCATTATTTTTTTCTATAGAATTCAAATGTTTTAGTGAAAGTCAAACACATCATTATATAAAATTAAAACTCTAGCCTTATTTTTCCTCTTAAATAATGATTATAAAGGAGAGAGATAGAGAGAGTTTTTATGAATGTACCTTGCGACAGAAATCCAAATTACATCGAGTTTGCAACCTATCAACTTCACTTATGGTTACCTTAAGCGTCCCATGTAGCAACTGAGGCATGTTGTTTCCCACTTTCAATTAAAAAAATGGGAACTGTTTCTTCGGTAAATGTATATTTAAGTTGTTAATTGTTATTTACCTATTTGTATGTGGAGAGAGACATTAAGAAATAATGTAGGGAATATTTTGTTTGAAGAAGGAGAAGTCTCTTTGGAGGACAAAAACCATAATTCATTACCTTCTTGACTTGTATGGAGCAATTGCTTATTTGGAATGGACTAGAAGCCCGTTTGAACAAGCTAGCTGAGTTGTCCACGACCCAAGTTACCGTTTCAATTGATGATGTCCTATCATACTAGTACTTTTTATTTATTTATTATCATAATAGTATCATGCTTAATTAATGCAGTTGAATTTTGTTTCAAAAATAATAATCGCATTGCTCAAATTACAATTAATTAAAAAACCGATCTAAGAAATAAAAAATACAGTATTTAATTGTTGGGTTGAATATAAATATATAGTAAAATATAATTAATAAACAATTCAATATTAAGTATTTTTTGTTTTATAAATATATTTTATTGTTTATTTTATTATATAAACAATAATATATATATATATATATAAACAACTAAATATATTTTTTGGAACAATGTTCCTCTTTATCTTTATCCTTACGTCTTGAATCTTCACCTTGGATTCACATTTGACTCAAATATTTTTCTCATTCCTTTCTATATTTTTATTCTCTCTACCAATAAGATGTAATTCTAGATATTGGTTTTTTTTTTGTTTCTTTTTTTTTTGCGTTTTGATCAATTGGGGATATCTGGTTTTTCAGTTTGGGATTTCTGGGTTTTCAAAGAACTCTAATTCACGTGAAAAAGAATAGTAATATTATTTGAGTTATTACATTTTTTTTCAAAACAAAATTAATGATTAACAAAAAAAATGGAAAAAAGATAACTTTGTGCACTTTTTATGATATAAAAGATTAAGCAAAAAAATAGATAAATAAATAAAGTGTTACAAAATATTCACTTTGTGCACTTTTTAACTTTGTTTTTTTTTTGTGATAAAAAATATTCATTCTAGCAAGAAGTTTAATTTTTAATATATTTTTTTAAAAAATAACACCACATCTATGAGGACTTTCCATGACTTGCTATTTATATGATTATATCCAAATGGGATGTATAATTTTCGTGTCTAATTGTTGTTTATTCGCATTTAATAATTTAAAAATGTATAAAAAGAAAAACTACTTATTTGAAATTTTTATAATTTTTTAACCAAAAAAAGTTTATGAATTTGAATAAAAATATAATTGTAAATACGTAGAAATGAGAAATCTATTAAATATTTAGAGATAATTATAATAAAATAAAATAAAAAGACTTCCCATAATAATACACTTACCCTACTTCATTACTCGAGGCCCCCATATACGTAATTATCAATGTCTCTCATATATGAAATTAGGATGGAATACATATATATAATATCAATAAGGACTAAACAACATTTGCCCCACCAATAAATTGATCGGCCAAAAGCTCAAAGGCTCAAATGATAAAGAGACATCTGGCTTTGATTTTTTTAAATAATTAGTTAAAATTAATTATATAGTTTTCAACAAACAAAAAATTAGTTATATAGTTAACGACCTCAACAACCCTTCAACCTATTCCTTCCCAAAGCCACACACCACCACTACCACCATAAAATTATCGAAGACGACAAAGTCAATGTGTTGTCACCATAAATGCTTTTATTTTGCCTTAAGGCGTACGTATAAAAGAGTACAACATAATCAAAAAAATTATTTATAGACACCCAAATATTTACATGTACACTTTGAGATAAAAAGTTTATAAAAATAATATATTATATAAGTGGTGTCACAAAAAGAAATATAAAAATAAAATATAATATTAAATATACGTTGCAGAATAGGAGATATTTAAATATCTTTGTTGATAATATAATCTAATTTGAAATTAAAAAACGTCTTAATAAAAATTTAACTGGTTGACTTTATTATTTAATTGATCAATAAAAAAGAAATGTTAAAGATATTCATCGTATTAATTTAATAAATGATTTTAAAATATATGAAAACTAGTTGAGATATTATTTAAAATTGGTGGTTGAGATAAGAGAGTTGAAGAGTAAAATGATAAATAAATCATAAATTTAGTTTTTGTTTTCAACAAAATATTAATAATAATAATAATAATTACGAATATTGACTGTTAAAAAAATTGTAATTAAATTTACTAAAATATTATTTTAGACTTCAAAAAAAAAAATACTCTTACAATTTCGTTTCCGTTGGCCGGCCTCACTCAAGTACAATTTTATGGTCATGGCTAATACGAAATTTAAATAGAAAGGCATAAAAAAAATGGTAGTATTGTCATAAATTTTGTAGTATTATTTATTATACTGGTCCTCGTGTAATAATTACTAAAGCAGATAACTATCTCAATCTCATGACAAATAAATACCGTTTATAAAGTTAGCTTAGTAAAAATAGGACTCGATTAAGTTTTCAAGAGCTCTTATATTCAAATAGGATATGTGTTATTTAAATACAAAAATTTGATATCATATATCCCCCGGGATACTGAATGGAATAGATGCGTAGTTAATCGCGAAGAGAGAGAAATAACTATTAAAAAAAAAGATAAATTTGTATGAATATCCAGTGTTGATATTAGAAACTGTGTTAAAAAAAAATAGAGATAGAAATATGAATTTATTTGAATATTTGAATTTTGAATTTGATGAAATTTGTATTATATTGAAGAATATAATTAATTTTATGGGTTTTAGTTGAAAATTTTGATGAATATTTTACATTTTTGTAAAAAAAAAATATAACATTGTTGACATTTTAAAACATAAAATATCAAATTGTCATTTAAAATTAAAATAAAAGACCAAGTCGAGATAAAAAGAAAAAGATAAAAAATAAGAGACTACGGGTGTTATTTAACTATATCTAACATTAACTAAAGATATAATAAAAGGGTAAGATGTTGAATTCACTTAACATAATTTTAATAATTACTAACATATCATTAATATTTTTTTAAAAAAATATATAACTAACTTGAATTATATCTAACACGTTAAAAAACACATTAATGAAAGCAATTCTTACCAAATGTTAGCTGATATTTCTTGGGTAAAGAATGGAGATAAAAATGAAGTAGCTACATTAATTTTTTTCCATCACATTCTATATAGTTAAAGTTTTGAACATGTGGATACAAACTCTAGAGAGTGAGTGGATCACAGCTTTGTTACATAACATTTTGCATATACTATGATCTGTAGGGAGAGAAAAAAGAACCCTACCAGCTACACCTCATTAATTTCAGTTGTTAAGTAGCTATGGATTTTTATCAAACTTGTGCTGGTGAAACTTTTATTGCATATGTACTGTTTGTTTTAATTCCACTTTCCGCCCAATCTCCTCACCGACAACCCAATATAAATAAATTTAGCAACATCACCACCTCTCACTCACATACTCACTCATATGCACATTTCATATTATATTATATTATTATTATTATTATTATTATTTATACTTCAAAACTATACCCTTATTAATTCCCAACAGAGGCAAATATGGTACAAACAAGAAAGTTCAGAGGAGTCAGGCAACGCCAGTGGGGCTCTTGGGTGTCAGAAATTCGCCACCCTTTACTGTAATTACCTTACAATGCAGCTATATATATATATGTCTCTTATAAATAAATATCTTTCTTGTCACATTATATTAAGTGTTATTCTGACAAAAATATTCTGTTGTGTTTTGAAATGTGCAGAAAAAGGAGGGTGTGGTTAGGAACATTTGAGACAGCAGAGGCTGCAGCAAGAGCATATGATCAAGCAGCTATTTTGATGAATGGTCAAAGTGCAAAGACTAATTTCCCTGTGTCAAAGAATCAAGGTGGTGAAGTTGCTATTGACACCACCCCTTGTGTTGGTGGTGATAAGTCTTTCTTGTCTCCCAAGGCACTGTCAGAACTACTCAGCACAAAGCTAAGAAAGTATTGTAAAGACCCTTCTCCATCACTCACTTGTTTGAGGCTAGATGCTGATAATTCTCACATTGGTGTGTGGCAAAAAGGAGCTGGACCACATTCTGGCTCTAATTGGGTCATGAGAGTTGAGCTTGGTGGGAAGAAACAGATTATAGAGTCGGAGATAGAGTCGCCACAACCACACATTATTGATGATGTTGTTAATAATGATGTTAATAATGCTGATATTGAAAATGGTGTAGTAGTTGAAGAAGAGGAAAGAGTTGCTTTGCAGATGATTGAAGAGCTACTTAATTGGAACTATCCATGTGATTCAACTTCAAATAATTCTCAACAGGAAGAAGATATTAACATTACATTTCCATGTCATGGTTCTTAAATATTTTTTAAAAAATGTAGCAATTTCATGCCATTTTATGCTATATTTTCCATGTACTTTTGTGTCTTGTGTAATATATATATATATATGTGCTTTCAAAGTGGTGATAAATAGATAATGGCCACTTTGATAGTTACTTAATACAGTATATGCAATATAATTGTGGTTGGGAAACATGAGAATTTGGATAAATTAAGTTGAAATTATTGATAAGTTATATTAAAAGCAAATTAATCTGTCAATTTCAATTGTTGTTTTGGGTTAGAAAACAAAGGTTGGAGAAAAACTAATCTCTATTTGGCTTACATTTCATACCATACCCATCAGAACAAGAACAAGAACATGACATGATTGATAGGTAAAGGAACAGTTGGGGCCTAACTAATTAAAGATTAATCTTATCAAATGGACCCTTTGATTGATAATTGAAAAGCAATAATTGCAATCAACTAAGTAGCTGAGTATACTACTTTTTTTGTCCTCTTATACATTATACATATTTGCATCTGAATTATAAAATAGTTTTATAGCAAAAACCACAATGCATCTATCTCCTGATCCTACATTTTGCTATAAAGAGAACTACTTTCATGAGAGTTCCCTGCCTGTTTTCCATATACATGTTACTAAATTCTGTAAGTTGTGCTTATATACGGATACAAAAATGGCGAAAAGTTAGAGCTAAGGCGATCACAAAGCATTCCTGACAAGTTACCTCGAGGTAGGGAATTTGACTGTGATGCTAGTCATAGTAGATTTCACAAAAATATGAGAGAGTAACAAGGGAGGGGTACTGGAACGTAGTGTTGAGTACAAAGGGGTGTGCAAATAGAGCAAAATATCCTAAAATACAATATATATATATATATATATATATATATATATATATATATATATATATATTTTTATATATATATATATTTTTATTGTGTATCTTATACGTACTCTTCTACAAATATCTTTAGTTGTCAATAAATTGGCCTTACAAATTTGGCCCCCCTAAGTAATGGCATGTAATTAGAGACCATTTGCCTATATTAACTGTTCACCTTAATTTGGACTATGTCCTCTTAGCTATGGACCTCTGGTGGAATAATGCTCAAGATTCTCTTTTCAAAAAAATTCCTATGAAAAATTGTTAATTAGAAAATAAAAATTATGTATGAATAATATTTCAGTAGATATGTCCTTCCATTTAAATAACTCACCCAAAGGAATATATACATACTAAGAAACTTCATTCTCAGTCTCCATACCCAAAAGCAATTAAAACTTGATATACCTTTCCCTTGTCCATGCTTTTTCTCTCTGTCTTTCAACCAACCCTAAGAGGTAAGGAATGTTCGATATCCCGGCACAAGAAATTAAGGGAATCGGAGGGAGCAAAATAGTTTATAACTTTTAGCAAAAAATTAACATACTAAGGTTATGTTAATCTATGTGTTTAATAAAATGTTATGCACTTTCCCCCGTGAGAGATTTTACTGCTTTAACTTGACATCGTCTCATCTTATAAAATATAATTTTTCATTTGCAAACCTATCCATAATTCACAAAGTTTAAAAGAAAAAGAAAAAAGATTAAGTGGTATCACTAACCACTTTGTCTGCAGTCACATGTTTAGGTAGTACATGTTTATAAATGAATATTTATAACCAAAATAAATAAGACTATGAAACTAACTGAAACTCCTTTTCAACTATGAAAATCACATGCCACTGACCATTTTTAAGTCTCTGACACCTTTTGTACTGATATATCCTAATTTCCAAGGTGAGTTAAAAGCAAATGGTTGTGAAGCTTTAAAGAAGTAGCAAAATGAATAAAAGCTAACGGTTTCAGAGCATAAAAAAGTATACATGGCCTACATTTATCAGAGTTAAAACAAGCATAGGTGCCACCAAGTCTATAATACCATAAAGAAGAAAATTGACATAAAGGAGAAGATGGCACAAGTAGCTGGCTTATCATTAAATACTCCCATGCATCAAGGAACCAAGTAGTGGATACTGTTGCCATCATGCTACAGTCTGTATTAATATCCTTCATTTATGATTGTGGAAATGATACAAGGTCATAGCCAACAATGTCTTTCTCTATGTACTTCTGTGGGGAACTTGTACAATTATTTATGGAATAATTAATTTGCACAAGGTTTTGTTGGTGGCCATATATCAGCATGTTTGAGCTTTTCAATGTGGAAAGTGAATTGCTATATATGTCAACTGTAAAAGGGTGAGTTTTATTCTAAAAGAAACAGCAGTAACCAAACAATGCAGGTTTCACTCTAAGCAGTTACCACAGGGCACAGACTTAGACAAAGTAACAAGCTGAACGGATTTGAATCCCCTGCAGCGGTTGCACGGTGCCAACACACAGCGGAGCTGTTAGATTTAGAAAAAGAAATTATAAACCTGCATCTCTCTTTAGATCTAAGGCCCTGCAGCGTGCTGCACCATGCAGTCGCTATTGAGGATTCATGGATTCATACACCGAGCCCAAGAGGAACATATAAAATAGTTCAAACTAAATTAATTTCATAAAAGAAGCAAAAATTTGAACTATTGAACAACTTTGAAATGATATGTTTGGTGACTCAGTTTGTTTGCCATTAGAAAGAAGGAACATAATGCTGAATCAGTCTACTTAAGAACAAACATGACTCATGAAATTTTCACCTTTATATAAAGATGAGGTACATCCAGGTTCACAAAAATAGCAAGACAAACTGTAATTTACTAATTTTACATACTGAGTCTGAAAGTTTCACAACATTATACTATCTTTCATCTATATAACCACACCCACAACACGACCAATAGAAAATTCTGAATGTGTATAAACATATTACAATCAAAAGTATCAAAAGCACATATTACAATCTGAAGTGTCAAAAGGTTCTGTCTTAGGAAAAAAACTACAAAACAATAACAAAAAAAATTAGCAACAACCAAAGTAGCTTAACTGAATGTCAAAAGAAAACCCATTATCGAGGGTGGCAGAGTAGCCTTGTAGCCATGATCAAACAATGTAGAACTATAACCTTTCAGATAAATACTTCGCTAGAGAATCAACTGGCTTGACTGAATCAAAATTTTCAACTCTCCGATGCCTTATCTTTGTGCGAGCTAGATAATCAACTGCAATCCAAGGAAAACTCAACATCACCATATTCCCCAAACTATCTGTCTCTTGGTTGTCTGAGGATTTAATTTTCAAATCATGGGATTTTTTCACCCATTTAGGATGATATGTCACCTGATACCAAGATGAAGCTTTCTGTTCATACAACAAATTTTTTTCTTCATCGCTTAACGCTCCAACATCTAAATTCAGTTTCTCAAAAGTTTGCCTAAATTCTTTTTTCAGAGCACTGTATGAGTGCTTCAGCCTTTCCTTAAGTTCCCCTTGCTTCCTACTGTTGCATTTTGGCATGGACCAGATCTGTCCAGTGACAACTTCTTCTTCTGTTTTCACTTTGTATTGACCCAGTAATCCACTTAACTGGCCATCATAAGAGCACTTTTGATACCATGCATCAGCAATAAAATCAGCGGATCCCAGAACTTCGAGATCTGTATCATAATGAATATCACCGGATGCACAGTTCAAATCAGGTGCATCAATATCTTTGTCATAAGCATCTTTGATCCGTCGGTAAAGTCTACCAAGGATTTTCTTAGACTTGTAAGACTGGTGGTGCTCTTTCCCCATAAAATCAGGGTACAGTTTTGGTTTCAGATGAGGAGGCATAGTGACAAGCTTGCCGGTCTTCGGAAAATCAACAGCAGTGGCTGCTAACTCGGCCAAGTGTATGCATTTCTCATCCAAGGCACCATAGTCACTGGAATCAGCGTGCACCACGTGTGCATTGCATATTGAACCCAAATGTTCATTCACCATGTTTCTGACAAAAAAGTCTATGATGTTCTGCAATGTAGAATACAAAACAACTTAATACAGCCGAGTCATTTTCACAATACATACGCAACAAGAAAATTCACCCCTTATGTTTTGTACATCGAGACAAGTTTAAAGAACATGTGCAGAGTATATGCAGAAACATGTGCAAGATATCACACTCACAACATATAACTCGGACGCTATAATTGTATGTGTAGAAACATTTCCTGATATAATCAATTTAACGTGCAGAATTTAGAAATAGCTCCTATAGCATACTCAATTATTTATGCTCTATCAGAAAAAATATCTCCGCAATATGAAATTTTATCACTTTTGGCAAGTCCTTGTTGTAAACATATCACTTTAATTGATAATCAAAGGCACGATACTATGAATAATTCATGTGAAAAACAGCAGTCCTATTGTAATATTACCCATTTACATTAAAAAACAGAGGATACAGACATTAACCATGGAACTACATAGATGACATTCAAAAAGCCCTTACCTGGATAGTGACTTGCCGTGTCTGAAGCTTGCTTTCTTGAGCAGCGTACTCCATAGGTGTCCAGCTCCTCTTACTAGGTGGAATGAGATTTCCATCCCATGTGACAAAATATAGATCCCCATCAAGGTCACTTCCAGAAGCTTCATTTGTATGGGGTCTTTCACCCTTTTGAGGGAAAACAAGACAGTCATATAAATGATGTAAATCAGGGACATCAACTGCCTCCAAAACTCTTACATCTCCAGGGTGAAGACATGGATTTTTCGCTATAACCACGAGACCTTTAACCACTTGCAGGGTTTTTGTTTCTGAAAATCTTGAGCCATGCTTTGAGAAACAATTTTCAAGAGAAGGAGTAGACACTTGAACAAAGCATTGACCTTGTTCAAGTACACCCAACTCATCTAAGACACCCATCAACCATCTCCCAGATGAAACAAAAATCCTTGATTTTTCTCTAAGGCCCCAAAGCTGTGCAGCACGTATAGAATTTAACATGCCTCTAAGATGAGGTTCTGTTTTAGGACTGAAGCCACAGCTTAACATTATTGCTGCAGCATTTCCATGCTCAGCACAAGACTTGGTCAGAACGTCAAAGGCCACGTCTGCATCAACCAGCATTTCATTTAACCTTGAAATCATTACCTCCTGCATGTCCCAGAATATTTCATCGGACACATCCAGAGCAGAAAGCAATGTTATAATCTGCCTGTTAAGAAAACCAGGTTGAAACCTGGTCCAGGCACAGATTTCCAAGGTTGTATGAGTTGATTGAAACTTGTTCATGCTGGGCCTCAAAGAAAGTCTGATTCCGTCCCCTTTAGGAGGCCAACAGGCTACAACGCCCTTAAATCCAGCATACCTGATCTGATAGGCAGAGGGTACCTTGTCCAATTTCAATTTTTCAGCAACTTCAACTGCAAGATCAGTAGTGATAATACCAATACCATCAGAGAATACATACTTGTTTCTCTCCACATCAGGTAGCATCGAGTTAACTTCATTCGCAGCAACTTCCACCGATGCATAAGTGGATGAGAAGCACTGTCCCATCCTCGCAGCACACTTTGCTACATTCCTCTGGTTAAACTTGCCCATCCAATTTCTTATATCATCACAAGTTATGTTGTTATCTTCGGCAAAAAACCAAGCAGAACGGTCTCTAAGTTGATTGGACGAAAAAGCTAAAAATGAATATTTTCGGCCACAAAAGTAAAACCCTTGTTCCAGGATTGTCTTCACCCTTTTATATATTCTTGTCTTCTGTGGAAAGGAGTTTGATGTGATTTCCTTGACAATGGAAGCAACATAATAGTTAAGAGCATATACATTAAGTGTCTGCATTCCTTCATCCATAAAGGTGACTCTCAAAAATCGGTCTGAAACTTCTCTAAATCTTCTGAGGACCCGATTCGACAATTCAACTTCTGGAGCTATACAGTAGGCTTTTGTAGGAGTAATAACCAGCCTTCTAACCTCCATAATATCATCGAACTGCTTGGAGATCTCATAAAGTTTTGGATTTCTGAGCAACCATTCTTGGACTGTTTTCAGCCTCTTAGCTGCATCAAAAACTGGGCGCTTGTAAGAACATAAGTGCTTCAGGGCAGCCACATTGACATCCTTAGGTTGACTTCTCAGCAATTCAAAAAACTTGTATGATAAACTATACTGATTGAATATTCCTCTGTGTACAATTGCATTAACCAAGAACATTATATCAAAAGTGATGTCCTTCTGAAAATCTATGTAGAAGAAAGCACTTGACATGGGCACTCCAAAATCAGGTTCATTAAGTATCCTAAGTGGCCGTTTAAGCGGAACTCGTTGCACTCTTTGGCATCTCAGATATTCCATGGCCTTATTCAATTTTGCACCATAACGAGGTGGGATTGAAATTCTATAAAAATTGCATCGACCAATGGCTCCACTAGGGGTAAAGTCGGTGGTCCTAATCCAAGGATCATCGTCATCCAACAAATCAATTGTGACTGATTCTTCAATGTCATCATCAGCAGTTCTGTACCAAACCAAAGGTGATGAAGCTAGATGTAATAAAACCACAAGATGCGATGTATCGTCATATCTTTTGATCTCTTCTATATCTCTAACCAAGAATTCCACCTTAAAATCACACTTTATCACTGTTTTTTTGGCTATTCCTTTGAATGAGAAAGCAGTATCCCGATTGAAACAAAGCTTACACGTGCTGTCAAAAGGGTCTACTAGAAAGTTTAGCCCTTTATCAGGTCCTCTCCAAGCAACAACAAATTCCTCTGGGCTAACCAAAGTCCCAATTTCCACAATTACATCAGACATCTTAAAAGGAGTTGCAGTTCGCCTCCTTCGATTCAGAAAGTTTGGATTTTGTGGCCCACAGAGGACCGTTAGTGGCTGGTTATGCAAAAACAGATCACATCGACCTGAAGCATTGAGAGCCTCAGTTGCAGATTCCTGCAAAGTGAAATGCACAAAGGCATGAGGCGCCACCTTCTTATAGTCATCTGTTGTTTCAATTTGTGCGGTATCAGTGATATTAAATTCTGGATATGACTCTGGAGGAGTACAAGAAGTCTTCAGTCGACATCTATCTACATATCCAATTCTTGATTCCAGGAACGACACGAGATCATAAGCCTTTACTTCATTATCAAATCCGCCTATGCTAACTTGAGTCATCACTGAATCTGTTTCACTTCCTTCTAAATCCATGTTGCCAATAGTCTGTAAATTCCAAATCACATAAATTGAGATTTCCACCATAACCATTTCCACCATAAACCAATACTCAATATAAAAAACAAAAATGGGGTATAGGAAAGGGAATTCTTTCATCTTGTAAAGAAAACACAGCAAATCAGTCATCAATTATTCCAAAATTTTACAAAGAACCTTGAGACAGAGACACAGGGAAATAGATACAAAGAGAAATGAACTCAAAATCTAAACATGGTTTTACACTTCCATATGATATGAACAATTCTGCAAATTAAAGATCCATTTAATTTGTGAAAACATTTCCATTTTCTAAAATTTGTGTTAATTTTACTCCTTCCGTCGGATATGAAGTGTCTCATTTGCAATCTTTACTTTTCTCAAATTACATGTCTCCTTATATTATCAATGAAACATTAATTACTATTTTCCACTAATATACCTTTATTTATTGTATCTCAACTCATCCAACCACTTCACTAACTACAATTAATATGGATATTTTAGTAAATGAAACTCATTTCATCATTGAAATCAAAACATTTAATCATTTTCTTAAAAATTGTGCACAACTCAAATGAAACACTAATAATGAGACAGAGGGAGTAATTGTTAACAAAGAAGATAAGAGACTCTTGAAGCAAATAATCGATTACATTTTTGGAAACAATGAAAATGTCAAAAGATTTGTTTTCATTATTTCCACAAATACACCATCCTTAACTATCATTTCATCTTCTCTCCATCACAACAATTTCCTTCAAAAATATCTCATCAAAATAAAATAAACACTCATTTTAGAAAATGAAAACACAAAATATTTTAACAAAGCAATCAGACCCTAACTTTTGTCTTCAAACAATTTCTATAGAAATGAAAATCTTCTTCCTTGGACAAACACCGAAAATCCTACCCTTCGCCCATCTCTATTCTTTCTTCACAACAATATATATGAATTTAAAAATAAAATAAAAAACTAGCCATACAGAAACAAATTGATACCCTAAAAGGTGCACCCAATACATGAATTAAAACATACAAACAATGTTCACTCATCACAGTTAATTTAGCTCATTTTCTTTCAATATTCCTTCACTTCAACAATAACAGCAATATTTCATTAATTAATTAGGGCCATTCATGCAAAATTCACAAGACATAATCATAGTTAAAAATAACCTAACAACTTACAGAATCTACAAACAATATGGTTTCAGATAAACAACCTCCTCACGTTTTCTTGGCGATCTCACGGATCCTTAACCTGCATACATTGATGAAAATATGAAATAACAATACATATATAAAATACACAGAACTGAAAACAGAATCAAGTGCCAAATTTGAAGATAAAGATGTAAAAAAAAAAAAATATATATATATATATATATATATATATATATATATATACCTTCGATTAAAAAATAAATGTGGAAGTAGAAAAGGATGTAAAGGAAAGAATTGCGATTTTGAAATGGAAGAGAGATTGAGGATTGATAGATGAAGTTAAAAGTGTAGTAGTAGTTTGTTTTAGATTCTGTTGGCTTCTCCACTAAGATTACAACAAACAACACAACGCGGAGTGTGTGAGTGTCAGTGTCAGTGAGAATGAGAATAAGAGTGTGACTTTGACTCTCTGTGACTGTACTATTGTGTGTTACTGTACCGTTTTTTATTTATTTAATTGAATTTAGTGTGTTAAGATAATGGTTCAAATGGTCTATAATTATTTATGTGTAATTCTAGAGATTGATTGGGTAGATACATAATGATTGATAAAGAATGACTCTAATTATCTTTTCATTTTTAAATTATGGGGTAATAAAATTGAAGAAAAGTTTGGATTAATTTGTTACGTCTTCTTCATTACATTGTTGTGATGTGGTATTTCAAGCAGTCCCTAGATGCCTACTGCTACAGATCAATAACCAAGTGGTTTAGGATCGAAACATGCCAAATAACTGACATTGTTGTATGTTTTTTATATTGTGTATTCTTCCATCGTTCTAATTCTTGTGGGCCGTGGCCTATTCTAGTTCATTTGCTCCAAACTCAAGAAAGTTTTATCCCATATCCCTACAATTATATTTATATTTCTATAAAATTTTTAAAATGTCAAAATTACTCTTCATTTTTTTTTACTATTTTATCAAAATAATTTTTTTTTACCTTCTACCAGAAAACTTGAAAAAAGTTTTCCAGAAAAGACGCCAGCATTTAACACTACCAAAAAACTTTTTGACAAGTTTTTCGGTAGTTTTATTTTTTTAAAAAAAAAATTTAAAATAAAATTTGAAAACTTAAGCCTTTTCCGAAAACTTGCCAAAAAGTTTTCCGACAGTTTGCGTCTTTTTGGAAAACTTTTTTCAAGTTTTCCAGAAAAAAGTAAAAAAAATACTAAATTTTAATTTGATAAAATAATAAAAAAAAAATGAAGAATAATTTTAGCATTTTAAAAAATTTGTGGGAGTACAAGCATAGTTATAGAGCTACGAGTTGATACTTTCCAAAATTAAAGACGTATTTTTTATTCCCCATGTTTTAAACAATCAACAGTTTCGTCCGAAAATACACGCATAACGGTGTTTTTGTCCAAACTTCTGAAGGATAGGTAGCAGGTGAGAAAGTAAACTCTCTAAAATTAACCTTAATGTTTTAAGAGTAGTATCAAATTCAATCCAAAAGAATTTCGTAAGAGTGAGTTTTTTTTTTCAGTCAACTAATAGGTAATATAATTTTAGAGATTAATTCAATTTTTTTAATATAAATTATATTGGTTGGATGATAAATTTGGAGAATTTTTAAAGTTGAAAGGAATTTATAAGGTATTTTGTTAAAATTAAATTTAATGAATTTAAAATACCATCTAAAAAGTAAGAATTTGAAATTTCTTTTTTGCTCTATATAATATAGATCTCAAATTGGTCCTATAAAATTTTCAAATCATGTGAATTACTTACAATATGTCTCAAAATTTATACATTAATCCTTATTTATTTTTCAAACTTGACAAGTTGGTTCCTAGAAAAAATATTGTAAATAAATAGAAATTAATTGAAACATTTAAATGGCCTAAAATTATAATTTACATAGAATTTTTAATTACTCCACACAAACCCACTCTAATGTATTTGGAGGAGAAAATTTTGGGAGGTAATGTAATTTTATAAAATGTTTCAAATTATTCGATGTAAATTATATTATTTAGATCATAAATATAAATATTTAGTAGATTTTTAAAATGATGGGACTTTAAAAAGTGTTATCTTAAAAATCTAAAACATTTTAAAATTTATAAAATTGACCCAACAAAGTTTCAAAATGAAGAATTCCAATTACTCTATCCCAACAAAAAAGGAAGAAAATTCAATCAAAGTATTTAAATTGTACAATTCTAATTTTCCTAAAATTTTCAATTTCACACTCCAAACACACTCAATAATTGTTAACTGTAGTGTGGATCTTTCTCTTTGCCATGTGAATAGTTTGGTTGTTAGTTCTTTTTATTTGTATTAATTATTGCCTTGTACTTGAGTTTCTTATTTACTTATGTTGTTCTTAAAATGTAGATAGAGAATGTCGCAACACGATTTTCATTATATTTATATCAATAATTTTTCTAACAATTGAATGGAGTTTATTTTACCAAAAAAAAAAAAAAGCAATTGTTAAATGTATGCCAATTTATCCACTACTAATATGGTACCATTGCATATCTCACCCAAAAACTATGATGTCATGGCATATTCTATTTATTCAAGATTTTTGCAAATTCGGATATTCTATTTTAGATGAATGAGTCTAAATATAGCTCCTTGACAATTGCAATGATGAATGGATAACAATGCATATTATAATTCACTACGGTGCATTCTATGACCATGGCATCATCCAACCCCCATGGAGTAGCACTAGGTTGGTCCAATAGAATATTCTATATCTAACAAGACAAAAAAGGAAACAGAATAGAATAGAATTATACAATTATTATATACCTATATACTATATTATATTATATAGGAATAATCGGTGAAATCAATGCATGTGTTGAACATAGAACATTATAAGTTCCTAATTTATTCAGTTTAAATACACTTCATTTCTTTCCATTTGACCACTAATAGTAATTAACAAACATTGATCACTCCCTTGTGCAAAAAGTGAGGAATATATCCTTAACATTGCCATGAAGTTCTGGAAGATCTTGAAGAAGCTGATCGAGCAGACCCTGCCCGAATGGCGTGACAAGTTCTTGTCCTACAAAAACTTGAAGAAACAATTGAAGGTTATGTGTCCCAAAGATGCTCAAACTCCTCTCAAGTTGGACGTTGACCAGGTCAACCGCTTTCTTTACCTATTGGAGGTCGAAATTGATAAGTTCAATGCTTTCTTTGTTAACAAGGAAGAAGAATACGTCATCAAATGGAAGGTAAGATAGGATTATAGGTAGCCTATTTGTGTATTTCAAAAAATAATTTCTAACACCCTTTGGTATGTATATATTGAGAGAAAAATAAGATGTTAAAATAGCAAACCGGTTCAAGGTTTCATTACAAAGTTTGGTTAATTGTATCTACGTTTCTCACCGCACAATTGTCGTAGTTCCTTTCAATTATTTAAGTTTAAGATTATAGATTACAACCTACGTTTAAATCTAATAGTCATGTTTCTTATCATTGTAACTTATAAGTAAATTATAAATTATGACTCTTATTCAACATAGCAAAAAGAGAAAGTGTGATTTTTTTTCAAAATTACGGGGACAAACTATAATTCTATTAAATTCACAAATTATATTTCTACTAAATTCACCGTCAATTCAAACATACACTTAAGTGGAATGATGGATGGTTTCAATTAATGCTTTGTACTTTTCAAGACCAGTGGTTGGTGTTTGTGTTGCATGCAGGAGTTGCAAGACAGGGTTGGCAGAGCCATGGATTATTCAGATGTGGAGTTGATGTCATTAGGAAGAGAAATAGTGGATTTTCATGGAGAGATGGTTTTGTTAATGAACTATAGTGCACTTAACTACACAGGCATGAATAGTCTAACTGTTAGACTTGTGTTTCTTAATTCATTTAAAAGAAAAATTTATTAGATTATATATGCTGATTGTGTAGGAATAATTTTAATAGTTACACATAAAGCATGCTTTCTCATACAACATATTGCGGAAACTTAATGTTTATGCAGGTCTAGTGAAGATATTAAAGAAACATGATAAGCGAACCGGTGCACTACTTCGCTTGCCTTTTATCCAAGAAGTGCTGAACCAACCCTTTTTCGAAACTGATGTGCTTAATGTCCTTGTTAAGGAGTGTGAGGTGATACTAAGCATCCTTTTCACCAAGAATGATGGAGCTGCTTGTCCAAGCTCATCAACTAGTGAGGAACAAGGGTGTGGCTCCAAGTCCAATATGATTGGTGATGAAAATAAAGAGAAGCTGATGCATGTTCCTAAAGAACTTGCTGAAATTGAAAATATGGAGAATGTGTTCATCAAGCTAACTTTATCGGCACTGCGTACATTAGAAGAAATTCGAGGTCCAAGCTCGACGGTAAACATTTTCTAATTAGTCTTTTTGCAAGGTGATTGAAAACAACTCATGATTGCAGAATTTTTGCAGCTCAAATGCAAAGAGTAAAATATCAGGTGAAGCTTGTGGAGACAAAAGGAAAAAGGAGCATGTGTTTCATGTAATGGATTCTGTATCCGAAGATACTCAGTTTACTGATAAAGTATGTCTGTAATGTTGTTCTTAGTAGTCCTTAGAAGTAAATTAATGTTGTTCTGCCATTTTATGAAGTATGTAGTAATGAATTAATATTTGATATATGAATTGAACTAAAAAGCAATACATTAAAAAATCTATGTTTCCTTAAGCATCAATATGATGGTGTCCTGCGTGTTTTTGTTTATTTGTTTTCTAGCAACCACTATGGCTACAAGTGAACTAAGAATTACGAAACAGAAAATTTAAAGAGTGGAAAGTATTTGAAGCAACAACATATATGCATATATGTACTGAACTGGTTGGCACCCTCCCTACTGATCATAAGTGCTCAAGAAGCCACCAACAAAGCCAGCTCCATTGCAATTCCCACATAACATCTCCTTCCTACCTCTGGAGGGAAAAAAATGAAGAAGAATATTACAAGGCTTCATGCCTTTCTTCATTCTATCTCCACTACAAATAAATAATAAACGAACAATTACAGGCATTTACAAATATTGTATAGTCTGATTTTATTAGAAATTAGGGAAACTAAATATTTACAATTAATCTTTGATTAACAACATTGTGGAATCCAATATGAAAACAAATGGTTGTTTTTGGAGTTAATAGGCTATTTTGTCCTTGAATTTGTGACCATCAGTCAACTTCGTCTCTAAATTGGTCTATGCATACATGGAACGTGACGTCAGCGTTAAACGGTGGACGTAAACGTATCTAATGTCTGAATTTGACAAGGCACTCATTTGATAGATGTGAAGTAAATTGAGAGACGGTTTGACTATTTCGAAAAATCTAGGGACGAAGTTGATAGATGATCACAAATTCAAAGACGAAATAGCGTATTCAGTTGTTTTTGCCACCACTTGCAAAATTCCCTTCTTCACATGTGAACTAGAAAAAGTTGAGCTAGACATTAATTAGGAGGGTGCAAGGCTTCTAAATGTTGTTTGTGTTCCTAAATAACGAGGGAAAAGAATGTCAATAATGCTGGGCTTCATTGTATTCTTCGGCACTCAATATTCAAGAAGTTTGCACTCACAAAGCTAGATTAGCAAGTAGGTCTTCAGCATTTTTTTTTTGTTTTAATTGGAGGAATTGGTCCTAATAATTCGGAGGTCGATTGAGAGGTAATTAAAGTCTGATCAAAAATTGTTTTAGACTGTATTTAAATTTCAAATTCTCTCAAATGATTCATACTAACTGAAATTCATTAACTCAACCTAGTAAATAGCAATGCACATAAAATAGAATGATTTATTAGGTACCCACCCGCAAAGCCAACAGGAGTCACCAGCTTTAAACTGTCCATTGAAAATATCAACAGAGTTCACTCCACTGCCTTTGCATTGAGAGCACAGAACAGCTCCTGTTATTAATTGTGCACAGCATAAAGTATACATTTTCTCTCGTTATGATTACCACAAATTCAATAAACATGGTAGAACAATTTAAAAAACAAAGTTAAAGTTAAAATTAAAATTGAAATTAGTTTGTTATTAATTAACCTAACCACGTAAGAGCAGAGGGGGTCATACCATTTCCATCACAGTCAGCACAAATCACACTATTTGGTTTTGTGTTTCGTTGGTTACCATTTGTAGCCTACATAAATAAATAAATAAAAGCTTGTATATTATTCAAACTTAAATATGCTAAAGTATATTATATAATAGATTTACCTTTGCAGTGACAAGGCAATATTTATGAGCAGGAGGGCCTTGGAATTGGAACGCATAATTGAGCCTGAAATGTTTTCGATTTGTATTTGATTGGCTTTCTATGCCGATGCCTAAACATTTTAAAGTTTGAACAGGAAAAATCTTAGCACCAAGACGTGAAGGTGTTGGGCACAAAGTAGAAACCATCGGAAAATTAAAAGGATAATTACCCAGACTATTTGTTCAACTTAGATATTGTAGTATTTTGCTAAATGCTAATGGACATTGGACACTAAGATTGAGATTTTTTTTTATAGGTCAGATATTTTTCTTCTCTGATAAGAATGGGAGCTCATTTCTGTCATCAGCTCTACCCTTGGGCCCGCTTTATCCGTCATATTTCATATTTCATATTTGTGAATGTGATAATAGCCCACTTAACTTTAATTTCTGCGACCCTCTGCCAATTAAATAGAAATATACAATTTTTGGAGGATTTGATCCAAGATTTCCTGTATATAAATATTGTATTATGAAACAAGATCATTAATAATTTGTAAATATTGATAGTATCTACCTAATATTTTGGAGTTCTTAAAATTTTGGGTCTATGCACTGATTCAATCTACATGGATTATAGGTTGGTCATGTTCATATCGGTTATTATTTGACAGTTATACCTCAAATAATGTTCAAATATGGTGTTGATAAATAATTTGAAATTGTGAATGTGAAATATTTAGTCTCGACACTATTATAAATAAAAATAATTATCTTTACGGTTATTAAGAAAATTAGTTAAGTGTAATTAATTTTTTATATTTCATGTAAAATATAATTCAAATTCACTAAATTGTTCTTTTGAATATCAAACACTAAACTTTTGACATTAAATGTTTTTTCATTAAAATAGGGATATTATGAATATTAATATTAAATGAGTCAAAAGTAGTTAATTTTTTATTATAATAATGACTAAAATTTGAGATTTTTCTTCTTGACCAGAAAATAGTTTTTCCAATGATATTTGAGTTGAACAAATTGAGAGAGATAAAGGAATAAATATAATACACCTATTTTTAAGCTACCACTAAGAGAAAAAAAGATAACACAAGAGGGCAACATAAAAGGGTCACAAAACATAGGAAACTTGGGTGAACAATCACAAAGACAACGATCTTAGACATGATTACACGAGCATAGTCGAATAACAATAGTTAGAGTACGATTTTTAATTCACCATGATCATAGTTGATGGGAGTTAGACTTAAACATTTGTTATGTGAATGATTATAGTAATCATCGTTTTAAACTCATTAATCAATCAAGAGAATGATCTGATGGATCAAATATGTTGAATGATAAATATAAGGATGAGAAAATTGACATACCATTTTTAATCAAATAAATAACAAATTTAGAAACAGATTTACATAGAACTATTTAATGAACATGATTTCATGAAAATTCAAAACATTTCGCAAAAGCTTCTAACTCAACATTGAATTTAGTTGTAAAACCGCAAATAAATAAATGTTGTTTTACTCCAAAACATAATTAAAACAATAATTTAATAAGATTCAGTTAAAGAAAAATCAATCAACAACACCCAAATTCAAACTTATTAAATAGATTGAATTTAATTCATTAAAATTTATATTAAGTAGTTAATTGATTAAACGAATTTATAATTAAATAAACGATGAATAATGAGATAAAATTGTGACCTCCACCCTCTACCGCTCAGCTGAAATTTGAATTAATATAATTTTATTTAATTTTTAATAAAAAGACCAATCGCGTAAGAGATACATAAAATAGGAAAGATGGCGGTGGCATAATATAAAGGGCACCCAATCCCTTGTTGTCAATTTGTCACTCACCGGCATCGCTATTGATTTCTCTAGCGCGGAGGTTTCACTCTCAGTTTATTTTCCCCAAATTGTTTTTCGTCTAACAAATTTACGTTGCAGACTTTCTCCAAACCCTAACCCCAATCTCCCACGTCGCAACCTTCCTTTCCATCCTTAATATCGCAGGTACTTTTTGCTAAAATCGTAGAATACTCTATTTTGCTTTTACGCCAAAACCCTAGCTTAATTTATCAGATCTGTGTTTCACAATAATTTACTTAAAGGCTTAATTCAATTAACACGGTGAAAATCGCAGAATAATAATGGGAGAACCTAAAGACGAAGCCTACGAGGAAGAGCTTCTCGACTACGAGGAAGAAGATGACAAAGCCCCCGACTCCATCGGAGCTAAAGTCAACGGCGAAGCTACCAAGAAGTAAGTTGTCGCATGTTTCTTGCGACAGTGATTAGTTACCATTACTTAGTACCAATTTGAGTTTAATCCACTGTGTGAAGGTTTAAAACATAAATCAACAATTTTTTTCTTTCTATGTAGTTTATTTATTTCCTATTTTTATTGCAGGGGCTATGTCGGAATCCACAGTTCAGGATTTAGAGATTTTCTTCTGAAACCAGAGCTTCTTCGGGCTATTGTCGACTCGGGATTTGAACATCCTTCTGAAGGCAAATTATTAAATTACATCCATCTATATTTATTTTTGTTTAGTTTAACTAATTAACTATACTTTTACTTCTGTAATTTTGGATCCTTGAGATTTTTCAAGTTTTAAACCCTATGTTTTAATAGTTAATCACCTCTGTCTCTGTCATATAATTTTTTCTACCTAAGATAATTAAATTCCCATTATGCATCAAAATATTTGAATGCTTTTGATTGATGTGGGGAATGCAATAATGATGGGAAGTTAAATAAGTTACAAGTTTTGATAAAAAGTGCTTTCGTTAGCAGGTGCGATTAGGGTTTGAAGATAAAAGTTTTTTTTTTTGTTTTTTTGTTTTTTTATATTTTGAGTGAAATTTGTTTATTGAATTATGAGCTTTTAATAAGTGGTGGAGGGGCTTAATTGTAAAATTGGAGAACTAAATTCATTCAAAAATCTATCAAAGGACCAAAATAAACCTCACATATATTATAGGGACTAAAAGTATGATTAAGCCTGTTTACTATTCTTGTAGGCTGCAGATAATGTGATGATGGTTACTGTCTATTCAGAAAATTTAATAGCTTTTTAAATTATTTATTACGCCGAATTATTCTGGTTTTATCTTCTATTAAATTGTTACTGTTTCACTTGTTTTGCCCTTACTCCTTCACTCTTTTTCTTTGGGAGATTTTGATTTGGAGGTTATTAATAGAATAATTAACTATAAATCTTGCATGCCTGACTGTTTTTTCATCCATTCTTATCTAATTTTTGTTGAATGCTGTGCTGTTTATTCATAGAAATGACTAGTTAACTGAACTCACTTTTGTTTAACACTTACTTTACAGGTAATACATCTATCACAATCCTGTTCTGGAGAACTAACATGCTTTGTTAACGCTTATCAAATCAAATTAAAAGTGTCAGAATGGTTTATTTTACTTACTGTTGGTTCCTTCCGGCCTTTTTTATTTGATTCATCATCAGTGCAACACGAGTGCATACCTCAAGCAATCCTTGGAATGGATGTACTGTGTCAAGCTAAATCTGGAATGGGAAAGACCGCTGTCTTTGTTCTATCAACTTTGCAGCAGATTGATCCTGTTCCAGGTCAAGTTTCTGCACTTGTTCTGTGTCATACAAGAGAACTAGCTTACCAGGTATATATTGGGGCCTCAGTATAAGAAAGTTATGAAACCCGTCCTACTAGATTCTTTAATTTAAAATGTGCAACCTTTTCCTTCCAGATATGCCATGAGTTTGAGAGGTTTAGTACCTACTTATCCGATCTCAAGGTTGCTGTATTTTATGGTGGAGTCAACATCAAAGTTCACAAGGATCTGTTGAAAAATGAGTGCCCTCATATTGTTGTTGGAACGCCTGGAAGAATGCTAGCATTGGCGAGGGATAAGGATCTTTCTTTGAAAAATGTTAGACATTTCGTTTTAGATGAATGTGATAAGATGCTCGAATCACTGGGTATGTGATGAATAGTCATTCTTCTCTAAAGTCAAAATTTATCATTGGTCTTATCTTATTTTCCATTTGTTTTTAATTGTTCATCTGTTCTTATAATGCTTCTTGCAGACATGAGGAAAGATGTTCAACACATTTTCAAGTTGACTCCCCATGATAAGCAAGTTATGATGTTTTCAGCAACACTCAACAAGGAAATCCGACCAGTCTGCAAAAAGTTTATGCAAGATGTAATGTACTATTTGAATTGGAAGTCTCTTTTTCATACCGTCCACACTCCCTGAGAGGTTTTTAGTTGTTTTGAATGCCGTGGTTTCGTCATCTTTGCTTCTGATAGGGTTTCTGTTTGTATGGTGCTTTTTATCGGTCCCATTTCTACTGTACACCTAGCTGGTGAGGTGTAGTGGGGTTGGCACTCGATTGGAGTGGAAGATGTGGACAGGATTTTTAGTAATGCTTCTGACTGTGGGGTTATATACTTTTGTCATCTCTCTCATTTTGTTCATGCTGGAAGCTTGTTTTGTCACTAATACATGCTAGTGTCGGGTGTGGGGTTTTTATTGTGTTGGATTTTTTTTCCTTTGAAGAGTAGGGGGAGGTTTTTTTTTTGGGTGTAAGTGTTGAATGTTCGTGGCACTTGCTTGGCGGTGACTAAAAAAAGTTTTTGCAAGGAGACAAAACATGTGGACAAGAACTGTGATTCAGGGGATCTGCATCCATCATTCTTTTCGTTGTGGATTCCATTAGCTTGAGGAAGGACCCTAATATGATTTCTGTGAACTTTGTTCCTTTCAGCCTATGGAAATCTATGTTGATGATGAAGCCAAGTTAACCCTTCATGGACTTGTGCAGGTAGGCTTTTTGTAAGTTACACTTTTTCTTTTTAAATTTTTCCCTCTTAAAATGTTTGATCTGTATGGTTTACCTTCTTGTCTGTTGTGGCAGCACTACATCAAATTGAAAGAGGAGGAGAAAAACCGCAAGTTAAATGATCTTCTCGATGCGCTAGACTTCAACCAAGTTGTTATCTTTGTGAAAAGCGTTAGTAGAGCAGCCGAGCTTGACAAACTACTTGTAGAATGCAACTTTCCATCTATATGCATTCATTCTGGCATGTCCCAGGAGGAAAGGTTTGATATGTGCTTTTTTCAAACAATTTTGGGATTGTGTGTGGATTTCAGCAGAAATGCATTGGCTGTCACTAACTTCACTAATCTGTAGCTTGTTATAATGGAATGGAGGTGCCTTGCCTGTTCAATTAGAATTGTTATGTACTTGCATGTAGAATTTACTTCTTATCTAAGCATTTTAAGAGTTCTTTGACTGTATCTATAATAGTATATTTAAAATCCAAATAGCACACTTGTGTGAGGTTTTTTAAAATAAGAGATTTGTTCAATTCCATGACATTGCTGAGGAACAAGGGTTTTCAGTGTAGTAGTGCATTAGCAAAGACCATTTTTGATCTGACAGAACAAATTCATGTTTGGAACAAATTCATGACTAAGGAAGTTCTGAGAAGGAGTGCTGCCTTTGGTACCTCTATTTGTTTACTACCTTAATTGTTTATTGACAACTCTTCTGTTGAAGTGGGTTTATTATACTGATTTGCTGCTGTTTTGTCATTGTCTTTTTTACACTAGTTTCACTGTCATTCTGTTGTTAGTAAAGTGGTTGACATTTGTGTATGATCTTCAATTATTTTATTTTTTGAAGGTTAAAGCGTTATAAAGGTTTCAAGGAGGGGCATACAAGGATTCTTGTTGCAACAGATTTGATTGGTAGGGGGATTGACATTGAGCGTGTCAATATTGTTATAAACTATGACATGCCTGATTCTGCAGACACTTATTTGCACAGGGTATAATTGAAAAAGATCATTATCTTTCACTTTTCATTTATTTTTTATCACTTAATTTTACTTTAGGGTAGTCTGAATCTTTTGGAGGGATTTTGTACAGGTTGGGCGAGCTGGAAGATTTGGTACCAAAGGCCTTGCAATCACATTTGTTTCGTGTTCTTCTGATGTTGATGTTCTCAACAATGTAGGAACTTACTTTGTTGTCCTTATTTTATTGTCCATTAGCATTTCTAATTATGTTTGGTGTGATTTCCAGGTTCAGTCAAGGTTTGAGGTAGATATAAAACAGCTTCCTGAGCAGATTGATACCTCTACCTACAGTAAGTGCTTTTTCATTCATTGATTTTAATTCCTATAAATGCTTGTTTGTAGAAACTGAAGTTGAATTACGATTTAGAAAATCAGTTTCAATTTTTCTGTGTAATGCAAAGAATTAGTTTAGTTAAAATTCGAGAAGGGAAAAATGATTATTAATTTAAGTGGCACTAATGGCCATTTTAATTATTCCTTGAGGTTACAAAGTAAAACTCTTACCAAGGTGACCACCTCATGGACAAAGAATTAGAATTTTGAATTCATTTCCAATTCAGTTGTTGTGATGTAAGATTATAATTTAAGTTAATTGAAGAATGTATAGTAATTAAATGTATGAGAAATGTATTCCAATTATCATAAAAGCTTGAAGTTGAAAAATAACGTATTTTCAATTCCTTATGTCATTGAATAACCTAGTCTTAGGAATAAAATTCTACTGCAATATTTTTTCGATCACTAATTTATCAAGTATGTCTGTAAAAAAATATTTCGCAAATTTATATCAATGTTGTCAGCACAACCTGATAGGATACCGGATATTGGGCTAAGGCCCAATAGTTGGGCTGAATAGAGAATAAGAGTTAGTTAGAATATCCCTTGATTTCAGGGAATTTCTGTTATAAGAAGAGGAAGGGGAAGTTAGGAAGTCATTCAGAAAAGTTGTTAGAAACAGTTGGAAGAGATTTCTCTCTGGTTCAGGAGCTTAGCTCTGGTTTATCATTTCAATTTCTGTTTTCATCCGTTGTAGAGCTTCAAGCTCACCGTTTAATCTTCAATAATATACAGTTTACATTCTTGAAATTCTGGGTTCTATCATGACCAGAATCATTTTACAGAATAAAAAATGAAGCAAGATAAGCAGTTTGTTTTCTGGGTTTGGCACATTTCAATTTCTAGATGTAGAACTGGCAATGGATTGGTGTTTAAGATATGCTAAACGATTGAGCGACTTATTTTGTAGTTCCATGGAATCAATGTATGGAGTTATGATCCTGATTTTAAAATATTATACAGCCAATAATGAATATTTTGAATGCCTCTTTGGATTGTCTTTCGGGGAAGGCCTCAGGGTTGTCAAATAGTGGCAATGGGCGGCGCCATGGAGGATTGTGGTGGTGGTCAATAGTAATGCAACTTTTGTCCTTGGATTTTAAAATGACTGCACGGCCAATAATGGTCTGATCTTACAGGCTTAAAAAACTGAGAGACGAAGTTTGCATAATTATTTGATTGCTATTTGTTAATTCTAGAGATCTTCTGCTTACACTGTCACAAGAGGGCTTTATTTTTTGTTTTTTTTGTCGATGTCTAGTTTCTACTTCTGATTTGTTTACCAACCATGTGTGTAGTGCCGTCATAGTGGAAGCTGTTTCTGGGAAACGCATAAGCTGTTTGGATCGAGTACCCTCATCTTCTGAATCAGTGGCTCGGTTTTTTGAAAAGTGCAGCTGATGCTGATGACTGGTCCTGTTATGGAGACTAGGCCACTGTACCGTTGATCGAATACACGATAGCTGCTTACATGTTGCTTCCATTTACTTGATTGTGTTGTACTTGTCATTTTTATTATCCTGTTTGGTTAATATGTTGATACTGTTGTTGAATTGGTATCCCATAATTTAATAGGTTGATGCTAAATAGCATGCTGGTTTTGTTGCTCATATTTTTGGTTTTTGTTACTTAAACCGTAGCTTTAGTCCATGTTGATATTGTTGGTAGATTTTAGGCCCTTGCTCTATAATTTTTGGTTATATAGGGTCTGCATTTTAAGCTTGTAATGTCCACACAAAAAAAACATGTAATTTTAACAATGGAAAGCTGATCTATAATTTTAATCAAACTAGTATGACGATTTTGTCTATATTAGGCATGTGAACTTCTGATACCAACCATAACATCCAGCTTCTTTAAACATTACTAACCGAATTTTAAATGTAAAGAGTGATTTTTTTTTTTTTTAAACTAAGGGTGACATTATGCCATTATAAGGGTCATTTTCAAATAAGTACGTTTGTGTGTGTGTGTATATATATATGTATATGCAAAATACTAAAATCAAACATTTATTTTGGTTAACAATTATCATTACATACTACCAAAACACAAATTAACTAAAAGCAGAAATCGTATATGTTACACTGTATGGGATTTCAGTATATAACCATCCTGTAGGGTAAAAAGTCCTACTAATGTATAATATTCTGTAGAGTTTTATGTGAAGTGACCTCATTATTGGATATTATTTTTAATCACAACATTTTCAATGAATTGTCGTCATCCTTGGGGTTATATTCAGAGTACCAATGCACGTATGAATTATATCACTTGAGTTAATCACAAAACAAATTATTCAACCTTAAAACTCACCCGATATAAAATTAAAATCATCAATTTAGAAAACCACCCATTATCTATCAAATACAAAATTATTTAATATCTTAAAATGTCATCCATATGTATGTAATTCATATAATTTACGTGGTGATTTTGTTTTCAAACTGGGTGGATATAAAATTTATATTGTATTTACAAATTTATTCATACAAAGAGAGAATTTAATATTTTTATTAGTTTCAGACAAATATCTAAATTAATTAGGAATGTATCAATAAATAAATAATTAATACAGTTGAAAATTAAAAAATATATATAAAAAAGATCTTATATTTAAGGTCTGAGAGAAAGTATATACAAAGTTAAAATTAAAAGTATCATATATATATATATAAAGGAGATATTTTTGGCATGATAAGTTTTTCTTTTAATTTTAGTGTTCATTTAAACTATTACATTTAAAATTTTATCATTTTTGCTCAATCAAATAATTAAGTTTTATTTAAATAATCATATAAAATTTTATAACT